>WNGS01158008.1:22497-55718 GCA_020271785.1 Procambarus virginalis
CTGTGTTTCGCGTTCTGTCCTGTGTTGATACTTTTTAATACCCTATTACACTTTCAGCGGCCCGGCGAACGAGGGACAGAAAACCGTATGTGCGCGCGGCATTTTTGTCGCTTAAGCGCCAAACAAAAATGTGTATACTCTTTTTACTCTTCTGACGTTAGTTCTTGAGCTACGTACGTATTACATTTTGGTACCAATGTGTTCGCAATAAATTCTCTAAAAGAACATCAGTAAAAACGGTCAATAAAAGTATAGGGAGACCAGCACCAAATAAAGAACTACGTAGATGACTCACCGTGAGCGCAAAACGGCAACAAAATGTTTCTACTCTTGGGATTGTTATCAACTCCACACTTGTCCTACAGCGTTAATTTTGGTATCAATGGATTCGCAATGAAATTCCAAACACAGTGATATGAATATAACCGTAGAATCATAGTCGCGGCCCACCCGCAATAGTGTGGGAAGTGGTGGAACTGTTACCCAGTATCGGTGACGCAACGACACAAGCGCGATACGGGTGCTTCGAAAGTTTATACTTATTTGACTGTCCTGACATTAATTTTGTATGTACGTCATTCATTTTTGTGTCAATGTGTTCGCAATAGAATGTTCTATAAGCCACGTAGGTTAAAAGATCAACAAAGCGTAAGTTAGAATAGCGCCAAATATAAACAACGCTGGAACATATCAGTGAGCGTCAAATACACACGAAATGTTTATACTATTGTTATGTTTATCAAGTTTATACTTGTTGCACACAGTTATTTTTGGTTGTACATGGATCAGAATAAAATTCCCTAACCAGACATATGCATATAATAAATGATAAGGTGTAAACATGCCCAGTATAAACGGCTAAAGTCACCCACCTACAACCCGTTTGGGACACTCTTGCAGACTCGCAACACCCCGAAAAAAATCTATAAAGTTTCGAGTCTACTTACGGCAGTTCATGGGATACAGTGTTCATTCTGGTATCAAAATACTCCCAATAAGTTATACTACAAGAAATTGGACAAAATAGGTGTACTTACCAAAAAAAAACTGGTTGTGGAAGAGTAAGTTGAGCATCTTTGCTTCACTCCACCTTCTTCAGGTCAACATTCCTGAAGTTGCTCAACAGATGTTTTGTAGGTGGAGTTACAAAATATTGGTTGCGGGTGGTTACTTCTTCACCACCCAATACACTCTTTTCCGGTGGTAACTGGTGTAGCAGGGGATAACACAGAGTGCAACGTTACGGGTCTTGCATCCTATGTTGGTGTCCTTCCTTTTATCGGACCGTGCACAGACATGACACTTGAGACGTTTTGGCAGTATGTAAAGTTCATGTTTCAGTTTGTAGTTCAGAGCGATGTTCAGAATCAACAATAGGGACACGTCTTCTCGGTGTTGGTTTGAGCTTTTGAGTCAGTCATCTGACAAAACCGGCTCGTCAAATGGCAGTGTGCCAGACATCTCGGGTTCTGACTCCGTTCCTGCGTCAGCTTGAGGTGATGAAGTAAATAAAGGCCGCCTCACACCAGATGTCCAGGAGTTTGCACGGCGTTAGCATAGGCAGGACCTGTGTCATCATTTAAGTCTGGAGCGTGCTGCAAGTGATGAGATACTGTTGCTATTTCAGGCCAATCTTCCGTGTCCCAGTGCAATAGGGCCCAATTGCCACCTACGTGGAATTATAGCAATGTTAGCTTTTTCGATCAGTTGTATAGTATTTGTACAAACAAAGGCATTATGCAATGCCATTTGCAGAAAATAAAAAGTGAACTTTTTGGTCCACTTGTGAGTTTTCCTGGTAAAATGGTAATACTTCACAATTTGATCGAAGTGGTCCACACCTTTCATGAACTTACTGTATTCACAAATTGCAGTAGGCTTGTTCACTGGTACCTGATGTAGTCGAGTTGTTCCGTGCGCGATTGCGCAATCGGTTCCTTCGCTGACATTGCTGAGTGGTCTGCATTGTGGATGTTTGTAATGATTGAGACCACTCGCTTGTCTTCCACAGTAGAATGAAGGTTATCTTTGCGGCGGTATATTGTGGTATCCAGTGGAAATTTAGCCTTGGCTAGAGTTTGCAATTCCTTTGGGGCGCCGCATAGCAGTCTAAGTGTGCCACATGTGTACACCCAAAGTTCTCTCAATTTTTCTGTTAGGTTTACCGAGTTGTAGTGCAGCTTCACTGCTAGAATCACTGGGCACAGTTGGTCGTGTAATCCTACATCGAGAAACAGTTCTGGTAGTTAGTTTTCTAGTTGGTTTACATACACCACGTGTGCGCCTAGATGGAGGAGGAGGAGGTAGTAGCGGTGCCTCATTCCTCCTCTGTGAGGTGCTCCGGGCCTTCTCATACACTCGTTGCTGTATCATTCGCTCTTTGGAAGCCACTATAATCGTTGTAGTCATCCAAATCATCTTCAAGTCCTTCAACATCACCTGCATCATACTCAACTTCTGATAAAGCTGCCACAACTTTAGGAATTTTCGTGGGTGTGAGGTTCATTCCCTTGAACTTTTGAAAAATCATAGTTATTCTGTCCCCTTTCGAGGACTTGGACACTTCCTTGGGCGTAGAACGGCTTGGGCCTTGACCTGTATCCATTGTTGATGAATGTATTGGGTATAAAACACACGGAAACGGGTATAAATGCAGAAAACCGTTCGAGTTTGGCGCGCGAGGGAACGTGATCGACTCACGAAACGTGACGAGAAACATTGGGCCTGTCACTTGATCCGGTTAGGCCGACGCGCCATGCGCTCTAGCAGTGAGAAAGAGAACTTCATGGCGCTCAGTTTGAAACAAACCAGAAGTAAATCGGATAAAAATTGAATTTTATACAATATATTTTTACGAAGACATAAAATTTGAGTCCTGTGTGCATGAGCGGATAGACGAAACAGGACTCGTGGGAGAGTCCTTGGCATGCGAAAGTGAACCTATTAATATCCCCTTTGTTATGTCCATTCATCCACTTGTAAACGTCTATCATGTACCCCTAACTCTTCGCCTTTCCAGTGAATGCAAATTAAGCTTTGTTAATCTTTCTTCATATGAAAGATTTCTAATTTGGGGAATTAACTTAGTCATCCTACGCTGGACACGTTCAAGTGAATTTATATCCATTCTATAATATGGCGACCAAAACTGAACTGCATAATCTAAATGGGGCCTAACCAGAGCAAGATATAGCTTGAGAACCACACCAGGTGTCTTGTTACTTACGCTGCGATTAATAAATCCGAGTGTCCTATTTGCCTTATTACGACATTTATGCATTGATCCTTGTTTAAATTCTTACTAATTATAACTCCCAGATCCCTTTCGCAATCCGACCTCGCAATCTCAACACCATCTAGCTCGTATCTTGTAACTCTATCATCATTACCTAGCCTCAGAACTTTACATTTATCAGCATTAAACTGCATCTGCCAGTCCTTTGACCATTTCAAAACCCTATCTAGATCAACTTGAAGTGATAGTGAGTCCTCCTCCGAATTAATTTCCCTACCGATTTTCGTATCATCGGCAAATTTGCAAATGTTGCTACTCAAACCTGAATCTAAATCATTTATATATATTATAAACAACAGAGGTCCCCAGACAGAGCCTTGAGGCACTCCACTTACAACATTTTCCCACTCTGACTTGACTCCATTTATACTCTCTGTTTCCTTTGGTATAGCCATGCCCTAATCCAGCTTAATATAGCACCCCCAATACCATGAGCCTCTATCTTTTTAATCAGTCTTTCATGTGGCACTGTATCAAAGCTTTGCTAAAGTCAAGGTACACAACATCACAATCCTTACCACTATCAACTGCCTCAACTATGCTAGAATAAAAAGATAACAATTTGTTAAACATGAACGGCCATTTATAAAACCATGTTGCGACTCAATTATTAATTTGTGTTTTTCAAGATGAAGACGAATTTTATTTGCTATTATAGATTCGAGTAACTTTCCCACAATAGACGTTAGGCTAATTGGTCGATAGTTAGACGCAAGTGATCTATCTCCTTTCTTAAAAACTGGTATCACATTAGCAACTTTCCAAAACTCTGGCACTCTGCCTGACTCTATTGATTTATTAAATATGATTGACAGTGGGTCACAAAGCTCCTCTTTGCATTCTTTCAGCACTCTGGCAAACACTTCATCCGGACCTGGGGATTTGTTTGGTTTGAGTTTTACTATTTGTTTAAGAACATCCTCCCTGGTAACTGCTAAACTCGTCAACCTGTCCTCGTCCCCACCCACATAGACTTGTTCGGCTGAAGGCATATTGTTAAGTTCCTCTTTAGTAAATACAGATACAAAATATTTATTAAAAATACTACTCATCTCTTCATCACTATCTGTTATTTGACCTGTCTCAGTTTTTAATGGACCTATCCTTTCCCTAGTCTTAGTTCGATATAACTGAAAAAACCCTTTAGGATTTGTCTTTGCTTGCCCTGCTATACGAACTTCATAGTTTCTTTTTGCTTTCCTTATCTCTTTTTTAACATTTCTAACTAGTTGTACGAATTCCTGTTCTAAAGTGACCACCCCATTTTTAATCCTTTTGTACCAAGCTCTCTTTTTACCTATAAGATTCTTCAAATTCTTTGTTATCCACTTTGGGTCATTAGTAATTGATCTATTCAATTTGTGTGGTATACTACGTTCCTGTGCTTTGTTTAGAATATTCTTAAATAAGTTATAAATTGAATCCACATCGAAATCCCCATTTACATCACCTATCGCTGGGTTCATGTCTCGCTCCAAGACCGGCCCACACCCCATACCCAAGACTTTCCAATCAATTTGACCCAAAAAAATTCTTAGGCTATTAAAATCAGCTTTTCTAAAATCTGGCACTTTAACAGAATTTTCTTCTACAGGTCTATTCCATTCTATGCTAAATCTGATTTCTTTGTGATCACTGTTCCCTAGCTCACTCCCTATTTCGATGTCATTAATTTGTGTTTCCCTGTTAGTTAACACTAAATCTAAAATATTATTTTCCCGTGTTGGTTCCTTAATATGTTGCGTAAGAAAGCAATCGTCAATTAATTCTAGAAAATCTTCTGCTTCACTATTCCCTGTTTTGTTCAACCAGTTTATTCCACTAAAATTAAAGTCACCCATGACATAAATACTGTTAGATCTAGATGCCCTAGATATTTCATCCCATAGATGCTTTGCTTCCATTCTGTCTAAATTTGGTGGCCTATATATAACTCCTATTATAATATTATTTGCTTTTTCGTTTAATTCTATCCAAATAGTTTCTGTGTGTGGCTCAGTTTTGATTCCCTCTTTGAGACTACATTTCAAATTGTCCCTAACGTGTATGGCTACTCCACCTCCTCGTCTAATATATCTATCTGTGTGAAATAGTTTAAATCCATTTATTTGATATTCAGCTAATAGTTCTCTATTATCAACATTCATCCACATTTCGGTAAGTGCAATAATATCTATTTTTTCTGTGCAGACAAGAGCATTTAATTCGTTAATTTTATTTCTTAGACTTTTACTGTTTGTGTAATATACCCTAAAAAACACTACTTGAAGGAAACAATCTAGTTTCCTGTTGAAGATGTCCACGGTTGTTCCTGTAATATTTCTGATGCTCGCTGGTAGGACGTTTAACAACCGTGGACCTCTGATGTTCATACAGTGTTCTCTGATTGTGCCCATGACACCTCTGCTCTTCACTGGTTCTATTCTGCATTTTCTTCCATGTCATTCACTCCAGTACGTTGTTATTTTACTGTGCAGATTTGGGACCTGTCCCTCCAGTATTTTCCATGTGTATATTATTTGGCATCTCTCTCGTCTCCATTCTAGTGAGTAAATTTGGAGAGCTTTGAGACAATCCCAATAATTTTGGTGCTTTATCTCGTCTATGCGTGCCGTATATGTTCTCTGTATTTCCTCTATTTCAGCAATCTCTCCTGCTCTGAAGGGGGAAGTGAGTACTGAGCAGTACTCAAGACGGGACAACACAAGTGATTTGAAGAGTACAACCATCGTGATGGGATCTCTGGACTTGAAGGTTCTCAATCATAATCCATCCTATCATTTTTCTGGCTGACGCAATACTTGCTTGGTTATGCTCCCTAAACGTTAGGTCGTTGGACATCATTATTCCCAAATCCTTGACATGCTTTTTTCCTACTATGGGCAGATTCGATTGTGTTTTGTACCCTGTATTATGTTTAAGATCCTCATTTTTGCCGTATCTGAGTACCTGGAATTTATCACCATTAAACATCATGTTTATTGGTGACTAAGGGGATTAATTATGTTGACTCATTGAGAGTGATAATAAGGTGAGGCAAACGACATTGGGTGAGGAAAGTGTTGAGGTTATCCTCATTAGCAATTATAAACATTTTACCTACTGAAGTCTTTCTCACTTTAATCAAGCCATCTCTGACGAAGCACTGATGAATCGCATCTGGGTTTTGATGACGGATTCGACACAGGCGGTAGAGGAGTTGCTGTCTTTTTCTAGTCAAGCACTCGTTAATGTAGATTCCCTGTCGTTGGGATGCAGCTGTCCGGACAAGATGCGATTTCATGGACTGGGAAGCCAGCCCTAGGAGAATTTTCCGCTGGTTTTGTCCTGATGGATTCTTTTTGCCTACTCTGTAGGGAGCAATAATGTCTGTTTTGTTTAGAGTGACCTGCAATTCTTTTTTTAAGAGCTCCTGAACTATTTAAATACACTTTTCACCTTCGCTTTTCACTGGAATATTTTGGGATGACACAGCTACAGAATCAAGCAGCTTTTGCTGATCTTGTTCATCCTGGGTGACGGAACATTGGGCAGATAGAGAAGACGAGAGATAAAGACGAGAAGCAGATAAAGAAGACGAGAGAGATATCAAATAATATACACTTGGGAAAATACTGGAGGGCCAAGTACCAAATCTGCACAGTAAAATAACGACGTACTGGAGTGAACGATATGGAAGAAAATGCAGAATAGAACCAGTGAAGAGCAGAGGTGCCATAGGCACAATCAGAGAACACTGTATAAACATCAGAGGTCCGCGGTTGTTCAACGTCCTCCCAGCAAGCATAAAAAATATTGCTGGAACAACCGTGGATATCTTCAAGAGGAAACTAGATTTATTCCTCCAAGGAGTGCCGGACCAACCGGGCTGTGGTGGGTATGTGGGCCTGCGGGCCGCTCCAAGCAACAGCCTAGTGGACCAAACTCTCACAAGTCAAGCCTGGCCTCGGGCCGGGCTTGGGGAGTAGAAGAACTCCCAGAACCCCATCAACCAGGTATCAACCAGATAATGTACTGATACATGCAGTCATTTTGCTGAGAGCTTCCTCTTGTTTTTTTATGGCTTCATCGGATTTCAGACGAATGTTTTCCTCACGAAGATCATTCAAGTCATGCTGGAGTTGATCTTGGCTAGCCCTCAAGTTTCTAATATCCTCACGAAGGAGGGTTATTTCCTGTTGTTGTTGATGGCCCAAACATTTGAATTTAAATTTAAACATTTAAGGTAACTATCCACAGTCTCTGTACCTAACGCCTGCAAATTCTACTGATGTTAATGAGATAATCCTTTCCCTTAAAACCAAGTCTAGTACCCTTGAGGAGATACCAACTTTAATTTATAAAAAAGCCTCCAGATCTTTAGCCCCTGTTATTGCATTGCTCTTCAACAAGTCACTTGAACTCCAAACCTTTCCAGATATTCTAAAAAAAAAAGTGAGAGTAACCCCTGTCCACAAATGTGGTGATCTCACTGATGTTAACAACTACAGACCTATATCAATCCTGCTAAACTTGTCAAAAATATTTGAAAAATAATCTACAAGCAGCTTTACTCTTATCTAGCCAAACACAATATACTTAGCTCCTGTCAATATGGCTTCAGACCCAAAAAAGCACTAACGATGCACTTATTAGTATGATTAACTTGATACATGCAGCTCTTGATAAAAATGAGTTCCCTGTTGGGTTATTTGTGGACCTGCGTAAGGCTTTTGACATTGTCAACCACCAAAACCTTTTTCTTAAATTACATCATTATGGAGTCAAAGGTCACTCCCTGCAATACCTCAAATCTTACCTTACTGACAGGCTCAAGTATGTTTCTGTGAATAATTAAATTTCTCCCACCCTACCCAACAACATTGGTGTTCCCCAGGGCAGCATACTTGGCCCTCTCCTCTTTCCCATTAATGACCTTCCAAATGCCTCCCAACACCTCAAACCAATTGTATTTGCTGACAACACAACCTTGATACTATTTTATTGTATTTGCTTTTATTCTTGTGTTTTGCTATATCATGTATCTTGTATCGTGATCCCTCTGCATCTCTATGCACACTGATATTGATCCTGATCAAAATCTTCTGTCTCATATCTACACCAACCAGCACATTGATCATCATTATTGCAAGTATTTCACAGCACACCAGGCTAAAAACAAACTCCAAAATAACACCTGTTTATCAGTTTACAACCAAAATGTTAGATCACTTGGTAAACATTTTGACGATTTAAATGCATTACTCACAGCACTAGGTACTAACTTATCGTTCATTATTCTAACAGAAACTTGGCTAAATAAAGACTATACCCAACTCTACAACTTAGCTGGTTATAAAGCCATTCATAACTGTAGGCCAAATAAAAAAGGTGGTGGCACAGCTATATATTACCGAGATACATTTATCTGCAACAGTATTATTAGTGACAGAGATGACTACTGTGAATATACTTTTGCTCAGTTTACAATTAAATCCCTTAAATCCTCATTGACTATTGGAGCCATCTATAGATTTCCCAATACTAACATAGCTTCTTTCTCAGACAACCTAAGTAATCTTATTATAAACAACAATCTCAACAAAAACCACATCATTCTGGGAGGAGACTTTAATATTGACCTGGGTCAACAAAATTGCTCTCAAGTTGACTATTTCCTTAACAGCATGAACTCCTGTATGCTAATCCCCACAATCACCAAACCTACCCGAGTCACTCAAACATCAGCCACTACCTTGGACCACATATGGACAAACATAACAGCTCCCCTTGTATGGTATAATCTACGACAGAACAACTGACCACTATCCTACCTTTCTCATAGCGAACATGGACATAACACCACCAAAAAGCAAGAAACTTTCATTTAGGCTACACAGTGAATCAGCTTTGGGCAATCTTACAGATGCATTTCACAATATTAACTGGGATTCTGAATTCAATAATACCCAGGATATAAATTCATTAGCTAACCTCTTCCTCTCCAAAACTCTAAGCCTCTACAACCTTCATTGTCCCCTTCTTACCAAGCAAGTAACTGACAAAAGATTAAACAATCCATGGCTCACAAGCGGCATTCTCAATTCAATCAACAAGAAACATGAATATGAAAAGAAACTTAGGATTGGCCTAGTTTCAAAGGAAGTAGCTAAAAGGTACTCATCAATGCTTACCAGTATCATAAGAAAGGCAAAACTTGCATATTATGTGAATAGATTCAATGAAGCAAAAGGCAACATGAAAAGCACTTGGAAAACCATCTCTAGTATCCTAGGAACTAAACAACACTCACATAACCAATAAAACTCTACAAGGATGGGGATATACCGTCAACTGATTTAGAAATGGCAAATGAATTTAATAGTTCTTTTCATCGGTTGGTGCTAATCTTGCCAGTAAAATCCCACAGACTCAGACACATATTAACACATATCTCTCAGGCAGCTATCCAAACTCTCTTCTCCTTTCACCAATCAGCCCGGAAGATGTTGTGTCCATCATACACTCTCTAAAAACAAAGGCAGGGAACACCAGTGAAATTCCGTCCATTGTATACAAGAGAGCCTCCCATGCCCTTGCCCCACCCATAGCCCTACTGTTCAACAAATCTATAGAGTGTCACACCTTCCCTGATATCCTCAAAAAAGCAAGAGTAACGCCAGTCCATAAAGGAGGCAATCCGGCGGACATAAACAATTATAGACCAATATCAATCTACCCATTCTATCAAAAATATTTGAAAAAATTATTTACAAACAGCTCTATTCCTACCTCGTAAAATTCGACATACTCAGCCCCTGCCAGTTTGGCTTCAGGTCCCAAAAGAGCACCAACGATGCAATCATTAGTCTCCTTGACGTAATCTACTCAGCACTTGACAAAAATGAGTTTCCGATTGGACTCTTCATTGACCTAAGAAAAGCCTTTGATACTGTTAATCACAACTACCTCTTACTTAAACTCCAGCATTATGGAATCCGAGGCCTTGCCCTTGACTACATCCGATCCTATCTTAGTGACAGACACCAATATGTAACTATCAATGAAACAACTTCTTCCACTCTACCAATTACCGTTGGAGTGCCACAGGGCAGTATCTTAGGACCTCTTCTATTTCTTATATATAAACGATCTGCCTAATGTCTCTAATATTCTCAAACCTATATTGTTTGCTGACGATACTACTCTTATCTATTCAGACCTCAACCCACATACACTAAATAATGTTGTGAATAATGAATTAAAAAAAGTCCACTTATGGATGTCAACTAACAAACTAACATTAAACATCGAAAAGACTTACTACATCTTATTTGGAAGCAAATCATCAAATGCAATTCAGCTACAGATAGACAACATTAACATCAGTAATAAAAATGATGGCAAGTTTCTTGGCCTATTCCTAGACAAGAGACTCAACTTCAGCACCCACATTCAACACATAACTAAGAAAGTCTCTAAGACAGTTGGTATACTCTCCAAATCAGATATTATGTTCCTAACTCTGCTCTCCTCTCTCTCTATTATGCTCTAATCTACCCCTATCTTAATTATGGTATCTGTGCATGGGGGTCTACCACTGCAAACCACCTTAAGCCCATCATCACCCAGCAAAATCTGCTATCAGAATAATAACTAACTCTGCTTTCAGACAACACTCAGCTCCCTTGTTTAAATCCCTAAACTTGCTAAATATTAACTCCCTCAACATTCTCTTGTGTCAACTACATCTACAAAACCCTGTTCTTAAATGCAAACCATGCTCTGAAACTCTCTCTGGACAGATGTAATAGGACCCATTATCACCACACCAGAAATAAATATCTCTTTGATATCCCCAGGGTCAAACTTAATCTGTGTAAACACTCTATGCAAATTAAGGGACCTAGTCTATGGAACTCACTCCCTAGTGAATTGAAAAACTGTAAAACTTTTGCCTTATTTAAAAACAAAACCAAAAGTACTTAATTTCATCTTCTTAGTTTCCTACACTGAGCTTTATTTTGCTCTGTATCTAGTGTTACCCAATCTCCTAATTCTTATGTATTTAACCCAAACAACCTTATCATTGTGTTCATTGCTGTCTTCCTTATGTGCTAGCCATTTGCTGTATTGTGCCTACCAAATTTGTCAACTACCATTCAAGCTTTCATTGCAATCAATCTTAGCTACCTAAGTGCTTTATTATACTGTACCTACAATTTTCTCTCATCTTTTTTTTTTCTTTTTTCTTTTTTGCCATGTAACTGTTATCATTTTTTATAAATTTTGCTAGTATTACCTACTAAAAATTTTCTTAGATTAAGGACCTGCCCGAAACGCTGCGCGTACTAGTGGCTTTACAAGATTGTAATTACCATATTATATATTCTCACATTCCCAATGTACCTTCTTGTATATGAAAAATAAATAAATAAATAAATAAATNTACATACCACCTACAGGTACAGGTGCTTAAATTAAATAAAAAAATAAATAAATATGTTTATTCAGGTAAGGTATATACATACAAGTGATGTTACATTAATGGATCGAATTATAGATAGAGCTAGTACATACAATGCCTAAAGCCACTATTACGCAATGCGTTTCGGGCAGGAAGAACATAATATCTAGAACTTAATACTAATTGAGCATAAAGAATAAAATGTTGAGAACAAATACAAATAAAGATAAAAAAAAAGGGGGAACATGACTGAAAAAGCAGCACAAATACAAAAGGTTGACAAACAGCGTTGATAAAAAAAATAACAGACATGGGTTGACAATAGAGGGGTAAGGTAGGTTACAGGGAATTTATTAGGTAGTGTTTAGTTTTAATCTTAAACTGGTTGAGAGAGGTACAGTCTTTAACATGGTTGGGGAGGTCATTCCACATTCTGGGTCCCTTGATTTGTAGAGCATTTCTAGTTTGATTAAGCCGTACTCTTGGAATATCAAAACTGTATTTATTTCTGGTGTGGTGCTCATGGGTTCTGTTACAACCTTCAATGAAGCTTTTGAGTTCAGGATTGGCATTACAGTTCAGCGTTTTATATATGTATGATACACATGAGAGAATGTGCAGTGACTTAATATCTAACATATTCAGAGATTTGAGTAGGGGTACCGAGTGATGTCTGGGGCCAGAGTTGGATATTGTCCTAATAGCAGCTTTGTGTTGAGTAATTAGAGGACGTAAATGATTTTGGGTAGTAGAACCCCAAGCACAAATACCATAGTTGAGATATGGATAGATGAGGGAGTAATAGAGAGTCACCAGGGCAGGTGGGGTACATAATATCTGATCTTAGAGAGAATGCCAACAGTTTTTGAAACTTTTTTGATATTTAGAATGTGTCCCTGGAAATTCAGCTTGTGGTCAATGAGAACGCCAAGGAACTTGCCATCTAATTTGTTACAAATTTGGGTATTGTTAATTTTGAGATTTATTTGATTAGAGGATTTATTGCCAAACAGAATATAGAAAGTTTTGTCAATGTTAAGGGTGAGTTTGTTGGCAGTTAGCCAAAGATGGACTTTATTTAGCTCAGTATTTACTGTGGCATTTAGAGCAAGGGGGTCAGGACTGGAGTAAATGAAGGTTGTGTCGTCAGCAAATAGAATTGGTTTGAGGTGTTGGGAGGCATTTGGAAGGTCATTAATGTAGATGAGAAAGAGGAGAGGGCCAAGTATGCTGCCCTGAGGAACACCAATGTTGATGGGTAGGGTGGGAGAAATTGAATTATTCACAGAAACATACTGGAGCCTGTCAGTAAGGTAAGATTTGAGGTATTGCAGGGAGTGTCCTCTGACTCCATAATGATGTAATTTAAGAAGAAGGTTTTGGTGGTTGACAGTGTCAAAAGCCTTACGCAGGTCCACAAATAACCAACAGGGAACTCATTTTATCAAGAGCTGCATGAATCAAGTTAATCATACTAATAAGTGCATCGTTAGTGCTTTTTTTAGGTCTGAAGCCATATTGACAAGAGCTAAGTATATTGTGTTTGGCTAGATAAGAGTAAAGCTGCTTGTAGATTAGTTTTTCAAATATTTTTGACAAGTTAGGCAGGATTGATATAGGTCTGTAGTGTTAACATCTGTGAGATCACCACATTTGTGGACAGGGGTTACTCTCGCTTTCTTTAGAATATCTGGAAAGGTTTGGAGTTCAAGTGACTTGTTGAAGAGCAATGCAATAGCAGGGGCTAAAGATCTGGAGGCTTTTTTGTAAATTAAGTTATCTCATCAAGGGCACTAGACTTGGTTTTAAGGGAAAGGATTATCTCATTGACGTCAGTGGAATTAGTAGGCTTTAGGTACAGAGACTGTGGATAGTTACCTGTAAGATAGTCCTTAACATCAGTACTGGAAGTTGGAATATCATTTGCAAGGGATGACCCAATGGAAGAGAAGAACCTATTAAACTCAATAGCAGAATCAGAGGCTGAAAGCTGACCATCGTTACTGGACAGGAGTGTTGGTTTATTATTAAAATCTTCTTTGATCCCAATATTTGTGAGATTGTGCTCCAAGTTTTTTAATGTTGCTCTTTATTTGGGTAAATTTATCTTCGTAGAATTTAGTTTTGGCTCGTCTAATTATTTTAGATAGCAATAACGAGTAATTCTTTGAAAATTCTTTGGAGACGGTTCCTAACCTATACTTCTTCTCAAGGTCATGTTTTTTATTAATGGATTTAAGTATTCCCTTTGTAAGCCAAGGATTGTTAAGCCTTTGGTTGTGACTTGTTTTGAAAGCCTAGGACAGTGGGTGTTATAAAGGTTAAGAGTCTTTGAAGAAAAGATTGCACTGCTAGGTTGATGTCCCCTATGTTACCTAACTCGGATTCCCAGTTGACATTATCAGCAGCAGTTATAAAATTGTCTATAGCAGTTTCATTGTGCAGCCTAAAGCTTAATTCCCTTGACTCAAGAGGTGGTTTGATAATGTTAGTTGAGAGAAATGTGGGGTAATGGTCTGTAGTGCTATCGGTGATTATACCTGAAGTAAGCGGAGAGGTTATGTTGGTCCAAATGTGATCAAGAGTCGTGGCCGTACTATCAGTGATTCTAGTAGGTAGTGATTAAGGGTATGAGGAAGCAGGAATTCATACAGTTGAGGAAGCTAACAGCAGTAGGGTGTTCAGGCTCGCAGAGGTCAATATTAAAGTCCCCTGCGATAATTAGATGGTTTTGTTCAGTCTGTTATCGAGTATTAGATTTCTAAGGTTTGAATTGAATTCGGACACATCAGTGTTAGGAATTCTATAGACTGCACCACAGACAGGACAGACTCGGCACCCTTGACTCTGAAACTGGCGAAGATATACTCCCCACAGCTGTCTCTAGTTCTAATTATATTTAAGCATGTTAGTTCTTGGTGGTAGTAAAGAGCAGTACCACCACCTCTTGAATTTGACGACAGTTGTGAATTGCTGAGTAGTTAGGCATGTTAAAGAGTTGAGTAGTATCCTCTTTCAACCACGTTTCAGTAAGTATAATAAAAGAGAATTTGTTGTCAATAGTTTCAATCAAGGCACTAACATCATCGAAGTGTTTACCTAGGGATCTAACGTTCAAGTTGATTACAGAGATATTGTGATTATGTGTTAATACATTGTTTACATCATGTGCTGTAAAATATCTGCAATTTTGATCATTAAAGTGATGATTGTCATAGATAGTGGATAAGAGGTTTAGTTCTGGGTCTATACTTGTCTGCATAAAAAGGCTGGTTGCAGGAAAAAAGGCAAGAGTGCCAAAAAAACAAAAATAGAAAATAAAAAAAGTAGAAAAAAAAATCTCAAGTAATATAAACTTAATGGTAATTTAAGTAATAAACTTAATGGGAACTAGGAATGTAAAAATGAAGTAGAATAATTAATAACAATAGATGACCAAAAAAAGTCAAAAAGCAATTATGAAATCTATAAATGAAAAGCTTGCTTACTATACTATTACAAGTACACTATAGTTTAATACTAAAGTTACACTAAAACAAAATGAGGTAGTTTAAATAGAGATACACTCAGGAACACTGGATAATGAAGTTAATACTAGAGGACACAGGCAAAGCCAGTGTACTATGGAACATGGGAGTAAAATGAAAGAAGACAATAATAAAGATGACAATTTTTTTTTTTTTTAACTAAGGTTAAAACCTTTTGAAAGGAAAGGCAGAGCTAAAGTACACAATGGTAGTTAAATGAGATTATAATTTGAATTCTGGCTATGCAGCAGATATCCCACAGTCACTGAGGAAAGAATTAAGGTGAGCTTCAGTGGTTATTGAATAGGTTTTTCCAATGTCAGTCCTCCTAGCTATAATTTTACCATCTCGCACAAAAACAGTGCTTAATTATAGTGAATTTTTGCAGAAACCACGCAGCTTAAAAAAGAGATTTTGCCTGAACCTGGTCAGACATTCATTACATAAACAGAGGATTTACTAGCGACTGCAGATGTGATAAGATCAGACCTGCGGGAGCAGCTATCTAATTTAATCTTATTCTACGGTTATTTGTACCAGATGATTTGGTACCCACTCTATAAGCTGATTTGATGTGACTTTTTGGATTGAATACCTTAACTTATCCTGCAATACCTTGATCACAATGGCAGCACAGTCTTCTCCATCAGTTTCTTGGGGAAAATCATGTGAAGAGATAATTACAGACTCAAGTAGTTTATGTTGGTCTGTTTCGTCTTGGGTAACAGTGTGTTGGTGTTGTAGGTTGTTCAGATGGTTCTCAAACTTTTGTAATATTTCTTCCTGTTTTCTAGTGGTTTCATCTGGATTAAAGTTAGTGACTGTGTTCTGAGAAGGTTTAATTCTTGCTCGAGGTGGACGACTTTGGTAGATAGATCTTGGTTGTTCTTGAGTAAGGCTCCAGCTTCATTCTGCAAAGATAATAATGAACCTTGCAGGTTCATTATTAAGGCCGACTGCTTTGATTACCGACATTTGATCTTCATGTACTTGAGTTAATAACTTGAGCCAAGGGTTATCAGCAAGGCGCTTGAAGTCAGAACAAGGGGCAGCTGCTCGTTTAAGTTGGTCCATATGGCTACATAACAGTTGCATGGCCCGTGTCGGAGACGGCGCTGCGCCCAGCTGGGATTGTATGTTATTGTTGACGAGGGGAGAGTCGGTACCCCCCACGGCGGCCACCGAGGGGGAGATAGCTGAACTAATCATGTTGCTAGTCTGGCTAGTAGGTTATTCCTGTTTGGTGTGCTTCCTTTCTTAGGGCCTTACCGGTCTTATTATGCATGGTAGCAGGATAAATGTAGGCAGGAACAATAGGGAAGACTCGTTGATGAGGCAGCAGTGAACGTCGGGTACAGCTTCCTAGCTCCAGGGAGCAACACTAGTGAGGTCGAAATGAGAGAATTCGGGTTGGTCTTGTTGGTTTTTTCAATCACATTTGGGTCACTGTGTACTTAGCTGCCTTCGGGTGATGCTACATCATTTGTTGATAGCCGAGAGCTCAAAGAACAGCTGATAAAAGAGGAGGGAGGGCAGGGCCGACAGGTGTTGTTGACGTTCGTTCGTTCGTTCCGTTTACACCGTTTAAGGGTGTATGTGAGTGCATTATTTGCAAGCACACAGAACTAGGAAACAGGAAGTGAAAAATCTGTTTGTATCTGGTGCATAGAAAGCAAAGTCGAGCTGTGTCTCATGGATTGCTTCATTGATTATCACTCATTTCTCATTTCCTAAGTACTTAGTGTGTACCTAGTAATACAGTGTGTGGCAGTATAAATAGTACTGTATGTGAAAGTGTACATATTGTAAATTATATTGAATATTGAATAGTTGATATTGCGCCAATGAACATTTGTTGTGGACACATTATGGGCAGAAAGAGGACCACTCTAGAAAGAGAACGCAGACGACTGTACAGAAGGAAAAAAAATAACGGAAATGCTTCGGCAGACACAACTATCACAAGCAAGGAAAATAAACCTAAGCAGGGAGATCGAAGAAATAGAACAAACGTTGAAGCGATCATATGAGTCTGAGGAAACGGAATTGGAACAGAAAGCTATACAAGAGATAAGAGAAAAAAAAATCCAAAATATTTTTTCACATACGCAAAATCAAAATAAAAAACCTCGACCAGTATTGGACCGTTAATTACAAATGAAGGTACGTACACAGAGGACAATTAAGCAGCTGGTCGCTTGACACAGTCAAGGTGCCAGGCTTGAACACCGCTCCTGCCACAGTTTATGCATTTTTCACTTACTGAGTGCAGTTCCTTAATGAGTTTAAAACACGGCTGAGAGTTTTTTGAAGAAAAGATTGCACTGCTAGGTTGATGTCCCCTATGTTACCTAACTCGGACTCCCAGTTGACATTAGCAGCAGCAGTTATAAAATTGTCTATAGCAGTTTCATTGTGTAACCTAAAGCTTAACTCCCTTGTCTCTAGAGGTGGTTTGTTAATGTTAGTTAAGAGAAATGTGGGGTAATGGTCTGTAGTGCTATCGGTGATTATACCTGAAGTAAGCAGAGAGGTTATGTTGGTCCAGATGTGATCAGGAGTCGTGGCAGTACTATCAGTGATTCTAGTAGGTCTAGTGTTTAAGGTATGAGGAAGCAGGAATTCATACAGTTGAGGAAGCTAACAGCAGTAGGGTGTTCAGGTTCGCAGAGGTCAATATTAAAGTCCCCTGCGATAATTAGATGGTTTTTGTTCAGTCTGTTATCTAGTATTAGATTTCTAAGGTTTGAGTTGAATTCGGACATATCAGTGTTAGGAATTCTATAGACTGCACTCACAGACAGGACAGACTCAGCACCCTTGACTCTGAAACTGGCAAAGATATACTACCCACAGCAGTCTCTAGTTCTAATTACTTTTAAGCATGTTAGTTCTTGGTGGTAGTAAAGAGCGGTACCACCACCTCTCTGAATTTGATGACAGTTGTGAATTGCCGAGTAGTTAGGCATGTTAATGAGTTGAGTAGTATCCTCTTTTAACCATGTTTCAGTAAGTATAATAAAAGAGAATTTGTTGTCAATAGTTTCAATCAAGGCACTAACATCATCGAAGTATTTACCTGGAGATCTAACATTCAAGTTGATTACAGAGATATTGTGATTATGTGTTAATACATTGTTTACATCATGTGCTGTAAAATATCTGCAATTTTGATCATTAAAGTGATGATTGTCATAGATAGAGGATAAAAGGTTTAGTTCAGGGTCAATACTTGTCTGCATAAAATGGCTAGTTGTAGGAAAACAAGGCAAGAATGGCAATTACAAAATAGAATTTTTATATAAAAGGGGGAAAGAAAAAAATATATAAACAAAACTATACAAAACAAACACAAAATGAACAAAAAAAAAGAAAAATGAGGTAGCTTACAAGTACTCTCAGGTACACTGTAAGTAATAATTTGCATTTTGAGACACAGGCAATGCCAGGGGTACAATGGAGTAAGGGAGTATGGCGAGGCTAGGCAACCAAGGTAATAACTGAAATCAAAGGAAAAAGTTGAATAATAAACATGGCAAGTTTAAGCTAAAGATTACTAACTATAAATAGTTTAGTTATGATCGTACACTATAATTAATAAGACCTAAAAAATATTAAAGCACTCAGTTAATTAAGTTCAATAAATGACTAGTAAAAATTAAATTAAAAATTAATTTAAAAAGTGAAACAAAGAGACTTAGGATACCTAGCCCGCATTAGGTACCTGGTTACCTGGTTGATGGGGTTCTGGGAGTTCTTCTACTACCCAAGCCCGGCCCGGGGCAAGACTTGACTTGTGAGAGTTTGGTCCACCAGGCTGTTACTCGGAGCAGCCCGCAGGCCCATATACCCACCACCGCCCGGTTGGTCTGGCACTAACATAAGAACATAAGAACAAAGGAAACTGCAGAAGGCCTATTGGCCCATACGAGGCAGCTTCTATTTATAACCACCCAATCCCACTCATATACATGTCCAACCCATGCTTGAAACAATCTAGGGACCCCACATCCACAATGATACGCGGCAATTGGTTCCACAAATCAACAACCCTGTTACTGAACCAGTATTTACCCAAGTCTTTCCTAAATCTAAACTTGTCCAATTTATACCCATTGTTTCGCGTTCTGTCCTGTGTTGATACTTTTAATACCCTATTAACACTTTCAGCGGCCCGGCGAACGAGGGACAGAAAACCGTATGTGCGCGCGGCATTTTTGTCGCTTAAGCGGCCAAACAAAAATGTGTATACTCTTTTTACTCTTCTGACGTTAGTTCTTGAGCTACGTATTTCATTTTGGTACCAATGTGTTCGCAATAAAATTCTCTAAAAGAACATCAGTAAAAACGGTCACTAAAAGTATAGGGAGACCAGCACCAAATAAAGAACTACGTAGATGACTCACCGTGAGCGCAAAACGGCAACAAAATGTTTCTACTCTTGGGATTGTTGTCAACTCCACACTTGTCCTACAGCGTTAATTTTGGTATCAATGGATTCGCAATGAAATTCCCAACACAGTGATATGAATATAAACGTAGAATCATAGTCGCGGCCCACCCGCAAGAGTGTGGGAAGTGGTGGAACTGTTACCCAGTATCGGTGACGCAACGACACAAGCGCGATACGGTGCTTCGAAAGTTTATACTTATTTGACTGTCCTGACATTATTTTTGTATGTACGTCATTCATTTTTGTGTCAATGTGTTCGCAATAGAATGTTCTATAAGCACGTAGGTAAAAAAGATCAACAAAGCGTAAGTTAGAATAGCGCCAAATATAAAACAACGCTGGAACATATCAGTGAGCGTCAAATACACACGAAATGTTTATACTATTGTTATGTTTTTCAAGTTTATACTTGTTGCACACAGTTATTTTTGGTTGTACATGGATCAGAATAAAATTCCCTAAACAGACATATGCATATAATAAATGATAAGGTGTAAACATGCCCAGTATAAACGGCTAAAGTCACCCACCTGCAACCCGTTTGGGACACTCTTGCAGACACGCAACACCCCGAAAAAATCTATGAAGTTTCGAGTCTACTTACGGCAGTTTATGGGATACAGTGTTCATTCTGGTATCAAAATACTCCCAATAAGTTATACTACAAGAAATTGGACAAAATAGGTGTACTTACCAAAAAAAAACTGGTTGTGGAAGAGTAAGTTGAGCATCTTTTCTTCACTCCACCTTCTTCAGGTCAACATTCCTGAAGTTGCTCAACAGATGTTTTGTAGGTGGAGTGAAGCTGTTGCGGGTGGTTACTTCTTCACCACCCAATACACTCTTTTCCGGTGGTAACTGGTGTAGCAGGGAATAACACAGAGTGCAACGTTACAGGTCTTGCATCCTATGTTGGTGTCCTTCCTTTTACCGGACCGTGCACAGACATGACACTTGAGACGTTTTGGCAGTTTGTAAAGTTCATGTTTCAGTTTGTAGTTCAGGCGATGTTCAGAATCAACAATAGGGCCACGTCTTCTCGGTGTTGGTTGAGCATTTGAGTCAGTCATCTGACAAAACCGGCTCGTCAAATGGCAGTGTGCCAGACATCTCGGGTTCTGAGTCCGTTCCTGCGTCAGCTTGAGGTGTTGAAGTAAATAAAGGCTGCCTCACACCAGATGGTCCAGGAGTTTGCACGGCGTCAGCATAGGCAGGACCTGTGTCATCATTTATGTCTGGAGCGTGCTGCAAGTGATGAGATACTGTTGCTATTTCAGGCCAATCTTCCGTGTCCCAGTGCAATAGGGCCCAAATTGCCACCTCGTGGAATTATAGCAATGTTAGCTTTTTTCGATCAGTTGTATAGTATTTGTACAAAACAAAGGCATTATGCAATGCCATTTGCAGAAAATAAAACGTGATCTTTTGGTCCACTTGTGAGTTTTCCTGGTAAAATGGTAATACTTCACCATTTGATCGAAGTGGTCCACACCTTTCATGAACTTATTGTATTCACAAATTGCAGTAGGCTTGTTCACTGGTACCTGTTGTAGTCGAGTTGTTCCGTCGCGATTGCGCAATCGTTTCCTTCGCTGACATTGCTGAGTGTCTGCATTGTGGATGTTTGTAATGATTGAGACCACTCGCTTGTCTTTCCACAGTAGAATGAAGGTGTTATCTTTGCGGCGGTATATGGTGGTATCCAGTGGAAATTTAGCCTTGGCTATAGTTTGCAATTCCTTTGGGGCGCCGCGTAGCAGTCTAATTGTGCCACATGTGTACACCCCAAGTTCTCTCAATTTTTCTGTTAGGTTTACCGAGTTGTAGTGCAGTTTCACTGCTAGAATCACTTGGCACAGTTGGTCGTGTAATCCTACGTCGAGAAACATTTCTGGTAGTTAGTTTTCTAGGTGGTTTACATACACCACGTGTGCGCCTAGATGGAGGAGGAGGAGGGAGTAGCGGTGCCTCATCCTCCTCTGTGAGGTGCTCGGTCTTCTCATCACTCGTTGCTGTATCATTCGCTCTTGGACGCCACTATAATCGTTGTAGTCATCCAAATCATCTTCAAGTCCTTCAACATCACCTGCATCATACTCAGCTTCTGATAAAGCTGCCACAACTTCAGGAATTTTCGTGGGTGTGAGTTTCATTCCTTGAACTTTTGATAAATCATAGTTATTCTGTCCTCTTTCGAGGACTTGGACACTTCCTTGGGCGGTAGAACGGCTTGGGCCTTGACCTGGATCCATTGTTGATGAATGTATTGGGTAAAAAACACACGGAAACGGGTATAAATGCAGAAAACCGTTCGAGTTTGGCGCGCGAGGGAAACGTGATCGACTCACGAAACGTGACGAGAAAACATTGGGCCTGTCACGTGACCGGGTAGGCCGACGCGCCATGCGCCCTAGCAGTGAGAAAGAGAACTTCATGGCGCTCAGTTTGAAACAAACCAGAAGTAAATCGGATAAAAATTGAATTTTATACAATATTTTTTACGAAGACATAAATTGAGTCTGTGTGCATGAGCGGGTAGACGAAACAGGACTCGCGGGAGAGTCCTTGGCATGCGAAAGTGNGGCTGTTTCTTGCTGGGTACGGCTGTTCTCGTGCTTGGTACGGCTGTTCTCGTGCTGGGTACGGCTGTTCTCGTGCTGGGTACGGCTGTTCTGTGCTGGGTACGGCTGTTCTCATGCTGGGTACGGCTGTTCTCGTGCTGGGTACGGCTGTTCTCGTGCTGGGTACGGCTGTTCTCGTGCTGGTTGATTTTCTGCTACTAGTTGTTGCAAAATATTGCTCGTTTTTGGCATTAAGGCACTATTAGTAAGCCCCTGAGACATTTTGTTTTATAACCAAAGAGCTGTAGTAAAAAAATGGTCAATTCCACAATTATTCTTCCACCAGCCGATAAATACTGTACGTCAATCGCAGACAAGCTAAGGGCACTGGGTGCATACTGTACGAACGCAGACTAAGTCTATACGCAAACCCTTCAGTTGGCTGGTGTTTAAGCCTGATCCAGTAACATAAATTTCTCTTAAATATTCAATTTACATCAAATTATATATTTTTGTGTTATGTATTTAGTTTAGCAACATTATTACGATAATAAGAGCTATAAAAAATACTTATTTGAAACTGATTTATTTATTTCATTATTTCGAAGCCATAGGTCACTGAACTGTGGCGACGAAATCGAACAAAACACCGCCTGGTGTTGTGTTCGATTTCCAGTAGCATATGTTTCTCTCAATTTCTCTCAATATTCAATTTACATCAAATTATATATTTTGGTTACATATTTAGTTTAGCAACATTATTACGGTAATAAGAGCTATAAAAAATACTTTGGAACTAATTTATTAATTTTATTATTTCGAAGCCGTAGATCACTGAACTGTGGCGACGAAATCGAACACAACACAACAAGCATGGTGTATGGACAGGATTAGACCCGTCTACTCGTGCTGGAGTTGTGCTGTAAATAACGTGAACAATTTCTCAAATAGGAGATATCTACCTTATTACAGCATATTTTGGTCTTATTAGTTTAGTTTAATTAGGATAATAGAGAGTTATTAAAACACCAGTTTTAGAAATGATTATTAATGTGAAACGTTCAAAGTCATGGGTCACTGAACTATGACAACACAGACGAAAGTGAGTGAAACCTCACTGTAAAGTGAAGTTTACTGTACAGTATTCCCTTATCTGTCTACCTTCACTCGTCTTGTTTCATCACAGAAAATGTATAATTAGATTTCAACATATTAGCTAGCTATTCATGCTTCAGCCTTTAAATTAATTTACAATGATACGTGTGCCACAAATCGGTGAACGAAAATCATTGAAACTCAGTCGTTCACTTCTGTGGACCACTCTGGCTGGTGTTTGGTTAATATGCGTCACTTCTTGTGGACCATTCTGGCTGGTGTTTGGTTCATATGATTCACTTCTTGTGTGGTCCACTTGTGTGGTCCATTTGTGTGATCCTTGTGTGATCTAACTTGTCATATGAAGGAATTATTAATTGTAATCTGTGATGGGATGGTAAAGTTTTCTACCACTGTGAACTCTGTCCCAACATCGTAAGATTGTGGACCACTTGTGGTCCACAATCATTTACCGTCATCAGTAAAAACAAACATAAGGAAAATTGAGAAAATTCGTGTTAGAATTATTAATCTTACTTTTTCGGTCATATTTAATAACATATGTCTACAGGAAAGACTGCTACAAAATATACTAATATATATATATATATATAATATATATATATATATATAATATATATATATATATATATAAATATATATATATATATATACACAGTGGAACCTCGATTAACGAGTGGCTCTATTAACGAGTTTTTCCAGTAACGAGCAAGCCACTCGCAGCAAATTTGTCTCAATTGACAAGCTTGCCTCTATTAACCCTCAAACCGCACATATCATATATAAATGATATCAGTGACAAAACCGAAACCGCGCACATCATTTATAAATGATTTCGTGTCTAGCGGTATAATTTAAACGCCCCGCCTGGGATAGGGGCAGCTATAGTACAGCCACGACTGATAGTTGCCAGATGCCACCTAGAAAAAAAATCCATCCCAACATTCTTGGGTGTGAGAGCGTCAGTATTCAGCCAGCCACCAAGGCTGGCGCACGCAGCACGAGCTCACAGCACCGCTGTTCAGCTTGTGACCACAGCATCGCCTACAAATGCCATAATATAAATGATACTGCTATTATTAGCAGTGATAGTATTACTGAAGACCCCTGACTTTGATAAAACTGACCAGGATTCTGATAACAGCGTGATTGTGGTGATATTTATCGCTGTGCTTGATGGAGGGAGGAGTACGGCTGTAGAGGGAGGGTTGTGGGCGTCGTCTTCTGACTGTGTGTGGCCACCATTTATTGACTGTACTCACCATACCAGCTTAGTGGTTTGCTATGGTGAACACAAATGTAGATACTTATATATAACGTGTGTATAGTGTGAGATAACAGCGAGAGGAGTAGGTTGGGAGCCGCCATTTTGGTGAAGGAGGAGCGTCGTCTGCACGACTTGGCACGTTGTTTACTGATGGCTACTATGGTCTTGGGCACCATACCAGCTTATTTGTACAAGTATGGTGAATAAATCAGGTAGATACTGTATATAATGTGTGTATATAGCGTAATAACACCACAACCAATATTGTTGGAGGAGAAATATTAGTGCGTCTGGCCTTGAGGGCGGCCTCCGATCAGCTGACTGTGTGAGTAGCTACGTCTTTGTGGCTTTACTCACCATACAAGCTTAGATGTACAGTTATGGTGAACAAAACATGTAAATGCGTATATATAACGTCTGTGTATAGTGAATAAATGCAAAAACAGTATTGTGGGAGGTAAGTGAGGTGGTGTTGAGGGAGGGCGTGGCAGTGAGTGGCTCGCTGGTATTTGGCGGTCACTCCTCGTTGCTTTTTGACTCACAAGACCAACTTAGTAGTTCGTTATGGTGAACAAAACATGCAATACTTATATATAACCTGTGTATATATGTAACAACAGCAAAGCTATTTGTTTATTGTTTTTATGAACATAATAATAGAATCACTTATATGCACACCATAATTTTGAGTACAGCGATGGTTCACACATTTTTAATATAAATATACCACAATTCACTGTATGGAATAATATTACTGCAAAAAAACTAAGAAAAAATCAATCAGAGACATTGAAATAATTAGGTAATATATATTTGTGGCAACTGCCGTCTGACAGCTCGGGCGGAGCAGACCTCGTCTGGCGAAAGCTCTGCCAACGCCCCTTTTTTGCCACACTTCCCTACCCTATTGCGGCTAAAATATGCCACCTACGATTTTTTTGTTATTTTTTCCGTGATCAGGGAACAAAAATAAACACTTCTATAAGACGAAAGAAAGAATTTTTTGGATTTTTTTTTTTTGTGCGCCTGGGGTGTGAATTCCATTTGGGCCCCTAGCGGTTTGAGGGTAACGAGCGAAACCACATGGTGCTTCCTAGCGTCTCGCGGGTTCTCGCAAATTCTCGGACGCCTCCGACGCCATGTTGTTGTTTTATCTCACACGACAAGCATCCCTCTGGATTTATTTGCTCTTTTCTTTGGGTTTTTAGTGGTTTTGCGACTACAATTTGTAACACACGATGTCTCCAAAGAAGCTGCTTGCTAAAGATAGTGTTGTCAAGAGGAAGAAAGATACAATTACTGTGGATTTGAAGAAGGAAATTATAGCGAAGCATGAGTGTGGTGTCTGTGTGACTGATCTCACAAGGGAGTATGGCAGGTCCTCATCAACAATTTACACCATTAGTAAGGGAATGAGGAGGTAAGGGAGGATGCTGCCTCCTCCACTGACATCACCCTGGTCAAGCAGTGACAACCCAGTGTGTCAACATGTTTAATGACAATTTGCTGTCTCGTTTTATGGATATCCTAAAACAAAGACAAAAGCAATTGTCAATATAAAAGTTCTTTCCAAAAGTAGAGAAAAGAAGAGCCAGTGATAGTGAACCACAACCTGGTCCCAGTGGGGTGAAAATCCCAAGAAGAGAGAGCCCGCCTGACTTAGAGGTGGATTCTCCTTCCACACCATAACCCCTCTCCTCCATCCCACCTCCCCATCGTCTCCCTCAAGCCAGCAACGACTCTTCATAAGGTAAAGTAAACATTAAAACAGTACAACAAAACATTTATAATTACATGTGCAGTATTATATTTACATTAAAAAATGTCATACAAGTATGGATGTTTTTGGGAGTGGAACGGATTAAATTTATTTCCTTTATTTTAAATGGCGAAATTTGTTTCCAAAGACGAGTTTTCCAGGTAACGAGCTCAGTGCCAGAACGGATTAAACTCGTTAATAGAGGTTCCACTGTATATATATATATATATTAATAAATATATATATATATATATATATATATATATATATATATATATATATATATATATATATATATATACAGTGGCACCTCGACATCCGATTGCCCCTACTTACAATAAATTCGAGTTACGATATAAATTTCATAAAAAAATGCGACTCGACATCCGATGGTGTCGTCGACATCCGATATTTGTTGGTACACGTTCGGGTCGGCCGAGCGCGTGGTTCCCGGTCACGCAGTCCGACCTGCTTCAGTTTACTACAGCTACCCGCTTAGTGACGATCGCACCTATAAGAAATTCCGCTTTTGTGGTGATTTGAAACTACTAACGGTCTTGGCCTCCACCACCTTCTCCCCTAACTTGTTCCAACTGTGTACCACTCTGTTTGTGAAAGTGAATTTTCTTATATTTCTTCGGCATCTGTGTTTAGCTAGTTTATATCTATGACCTCTTGTTCTTAACCCCTTAACTGCGATGCCTCCAAATATGACACCCCCGCAGTGCGCAGGAAATAAATTCTCTTGAAAAAATTCTTTTTTCTTTTTAAAGTGTCAGAAACCCTTCCCTCAGTATGGGTATGTAGAAAAAAATCAAAATTGTACTTACTTTGGCTGCTATGGGGTCCGTAAGTTGGGGCGTGACATCATCATTCCCTGTTCGCCCATGACGTACGCTCCCGGGGCCAGTAGGGCGCTCGGGGCAGGGCGTGCGAGTTGCCACGAATATATTTTCGTTCATTTTTTTCGCACAGTTGCGAATACATTTTATTTGTTTTTACGTGCTAATCCTATGTATAGTGAACACGTACACTATATTATGGCAGTAAAACATCCGTACTATCCGAAGACACTGTGTTACATGCATGACACTTGTGTACACATATGCAGCCCATATTTACTATGTATTATGCTAATTTATGTATATATACAATCTATTTACACACTATACACTGTCACACACTATATACATTTACCATCAACACATTCAGAACATCGCGTAGCAGCTGCCTCGTATGGGCCAATAGCAGCTGCCTCGTATGGGCCAATAGCAGCTGCCTCGTATGGGCCAATAGGAGCTGCCTTGTATGGAACAATAGGAGCTGCCTCGTATGGGCCAATAGGATTTGCCTCGTATGGGCCAATAGGAGCTGCCTCATATGGGCCAATGGGAGCTGCCTCGTATGGGCCAATAGGAGCTACCTCGTATGGGCCAATAGGAGCTACCTCGTATGGGCCAATAGGAGCTGCCTCGTATGGGCCAATAGGAGCTGCCTCGTATGGGCCAATAGCAGCTGCCTCATATGGGCCAATAGCAGCTGCCTCATATGGGCCAATAGCAGCTGCCTCGTATGGGACAATAGGAGCTGCCTCGTATGGGCCAATAGGAGCATTTGGCCATGAACATATTCAGAACACCTCGAGTGAGAGCAGCCACACCCAGCCAGTCTCCCTCACTCCAACATCTTACTCGCCAACATTGCTCCTCCCACCAAACTGTTATAGTTCTTATTACACATGTTCCATATACCTATCTACATGTTTTATTTACCAGAACTATGCAAGTAAGCCGGTATTGTGTCCAAACAGTACAATGGCCACCATACACTGCATGAAAAATCACACAGCAGACGACGCTATGATTACATCACCTCCCTCACCAAAATAGCTCCTCTCAACATTCTCCTGTTGCTGTTCTTACACTATATATGCACACTATATATACCCATGTACATATGTTTTGCCCATAGCGAACCACTAAGCTAGTATGGTGAGCAAAACAAGAGTGGCTGTCACACACACAATGAGGCTACCTCAATTCTCGCCCTCCCTCCCTCACCAAAGTTCCTCCTTCCACAATACTTCGCACAACGCTAATTATAACCTCAATCCTGGTCACTAATTCCTGTAAATGAATAATTGACCACACGTTTATTTTGAAAAGGAACCTAAGAAATCATTTGAAGATTCCTTGATGGACGAAATAATGCTGTGGTGCTGTGGCTAGCGCTGTGAACATCATGAACAGCATTGAATCACTGATATTTGAACATTGTACTCAGTCATTATCACACTCAGGCTCTTCTATAACACTATCATAGCTAAATAATACAAGTTATATATATATTTTGACATTATTAGGCGATGCTGTGGTCACACGATGAACAGCAGTGCTGTGCGCTCATGCTGCGAGCGCCAGCCTTGGTTGCTCACTCACTACTGTGGCTCCCACACGTGGGAATGTGGACCACGATTTTTTTTAAAGATGGCGTCTGTTTACAAGAGCCCTGAGGAAGCTGATGTGAACCCCATGTAGCCGCGGGAGTTTTGAATGGAACGTGAAAAATACAAATACCCGGAGGCGCGTTGCGCAAACCAGACATGAGCCTGCAGGCGCGTTGCGCAGTTTAAGGGTTAAAGTTCTAGGTCTCAGGAAATCTTCCCTATCAATTTTATCAATTCCTGTTACTATTTTGTATGTAGTGATCATATCACCACTTTTTCTTCTGTCTTCTAGTTTTGGCATATTTAATGCCTCTAACCTCTCCTCGTAGCTCTTGCCCTTCAGTTCTGGGAGCCACTTAGTAGCATGTCTTTGCACCTTTTCCAGTTTGTTGATTGTGTACGTGAGTGTGTGTTATTTGTAAGCACACAGAATGAAGAAACAGGAAGTGAAAATCTATTTGTATCTGGTGCAACAGGAGCGCAGTCGTGCTGTGTACCACGGACTACTAAATTGATTATTACTCACTTCCAAAGTACTGAGTATGTAATACAGTGTGTTACTGTGTAAATAGTGTGTGAAACTCTACATATTGTAATTTTAGTGAATTTTTAACTTGTAATATTGCAACAATAAACATTTATTGTGGATACATTACTGACACATGTATCACAGTTCCATGAAACATTATGAACATTCTACAGTATACATATTGTAAAGGACACAAATATGCATCATTTACAATAAAAAAAAACTGCATTGGAAATACATAGAACAAATAATTGAAAATATATTTGTGGCAACACCCGGTGCTTGAATGGCCCGCGCAACCGTGTCTGGGCGAGTCAAGCACGGGCGACCAGCCCCTGATGAAGTCACAGCGCACCTTGTCCACGTCCCCACAGTCAAAGTAAGTAGAATTTGGTATTTATTTTTACATAGACATGTTCAGGGAAGGGAATTTATCATTTTACGAAGAAAAAATTATTTTTGGGAACACTTTATTTCATGCACACAAGGGGAATTTCATAATAAACTCGACACAGCACGGTGGTTAAGTCCCCCTGTCCCCCCTTCATGCATAAACTCATTGTACAAACTCGTAGAAGCACCCCAAATATTACGCAGCAGTACACTAGAGCATCTATGCTGCACCCATATTGTGGGTCACTTATTGTACAAAAACGTCTGCACGGCCCATTCGGGAAAGTGGGGTATGGTCAAATCATACACAAGTTTTCAACATTTTATTTTCTGATTATCAAATGACCCACTAGTGTCATAATGTAACCCACACAGCCTCAGTCAGCAGTACTGCGATCACTCTAATAAAGAGCCAATTCTTTTCACTCTAAACCATTGTACTGCGCAGGCCGAGAAAACTCGTTTGCCTAAAACTGCGCCAACTTCAAAACAAGATTTTGCACCCATTCAAAATACGAGCGCAGTTGGTTGGGTACGAAATAGTCACCTGGGACCTCCAGTGAGAGGCAGCCCTCTTGGAAAAAAATCCCAGAATGCCCTAGGGCTGCTGGCTGGATCAGTTCCGAGTGAGTAACCATGGGTGGTGCACGCGCCTCTGGCTCCCAACCCCTGTCCGTTGCGATGTTGAAAGATTGCTCTCTGTTGGTGAAATTCAAACCTTATTGTTGGAAGAACATAAAGATCATGATATTGATGAAGTTATGCACAATAAAGACCTACCACAAGGGTTGTATACACATGATACAGCACCGATGAGGACGATACAGCATCCTGCTGGTGCTAAGTAGATGAGCACCACCCATGCCACCCTTGTCATCTCCAACTTTTATTGATGCACCCATATTTCCATATAGTGTACAGGTGATACCAGGACAGAATTTTGTCAATGAGCTTTTCCTAGATCTCTCCATGACTACATGGATTTTTTTCAATCCTATCTTACAAAGCGATCTTTTCAAGAATAGCTGAATCTCTTCCAGAATACCTGAATCTCTTCCAGAATACCCGAATCTCTTCAGAATACCTGACAAAGCAATCTTTTCAATACTACCTTACAAATTGATCTTTTCTTTAATCTTTTCAAGACTACCTTACACTTCACAAACTTGACTACATACCACCTACAGGTACAGGTGCTAAAACTTAAGTAAATAAATAAATAAATAAATATGTTTATTCAGGTAAGGTATATACATACAAGTGATGTTACATTAATGGATCGAATTATAGATAGAGCTAGTACATACAATGCCTAAAGCCACTATTACGCAATGCGTTTCGGGCAGGAAGAACATTAATATCTAGAACTTAATACTAATTGAGCATAAAGAATAAAATGTGTTGAGAACAAATACAAATAAAGATAAAAAAAAAAGGGGGAACATGACTGAAAAAGCAGCACAAATACAAAAGGTTGACAAACAGCATTGATTAAAAAAAATAACAGACATGGGTTGACAATAGAGGGGTAAGGTAGGTTACAAGGAATTTATTAGGTAGTGTTTAGTTTTAATCTTAAACTGGTTGAGAGAGGTACAGTCTTTAACATGGTTGGGGAGGTCATTCCACATTCTGGGTCCCTTGATTTGTAGAGCATTTCTAGTTTGATTAAGCCGTACTCTTGGAATATCAAAACTGTATTTATTTCTGGTGTGGTGCTCATGGGTTTGTTACAACCTTCAATGAAGCTTTTGAGTTCAGGATTGGCATTACAGTTCAGCGTTTTATATATGTATGATACACATGAGAGAATGTGCAGTGACTTAATCTATCTAACATATTCAGAGATTTGAGTAGGGGTACCGAGTGATGTCTGGGGCCAGAGTTGGATATTGTCCTAATAGCAGCTTTGTGTTGAGTAATTAGAGGACGTAAATGATTTTGGGTAGTAGAACCCCAAGCACAAATACCATAGTTGAGATATGGATAGATGAGGGAGTAATAGAGAGTCACCAGGGCAGGTGGGTACATAATATCTGATCTTAGAAAGATGCCAACAGTTTTGAAACTTTTTTTGATATATTTAGAATGTGTCCCTGGAAATTCATCTTGTGGTCAATGAGAACGCCAAGGAACTTGCCATCTAATTTGTTACAAATTTGGGTATTGTTAATTTTGAGATTTATTTGATTAGAGGATTTATTGCCAAACAGAATATAGAAAGTTTTGTCAATGTTAAGGGTGAGTTTGTTGGCAGTTAGCCAAAGATGGACTTTATTTAGCTCAGTATTTACTGTGGCATTTAGAGCAGGGGGTCAGGACTGGAGTAATGAAGGTTGTGTCGTCAGCAATAGAATTGGTTTGAGGTGTTGGAGGCATTTGGAAGGTCATTAATGTAGATGAGAAAGAGGAGAGGGCCAGTATGCTGCCCTGAGGAACCCAATGTTGATGGGTAGGGTGGGAGAATTGAATTATTCACAGAAACATACTGGATCCTGTCAGTAAGGTAAGATTTGAGGTATTGCAGGGAGTGTCCTCTGACTCCATAATGATGTAATTTAGAAGAGGTTTTGGTGGTTGACAGTGTCAAAAGCCTTACGCAGGTCACAAATAACCCAACAGGGAACTCATTTTTATCAAGAGCTGCATGAATCAAGTTAATCATACTAATAAGTGCATCGTTAGTGCTTTTTTTTGGTCTGAAGCCATATTGACAAGAGCTAAGTATATTGTGTTTGGCTAGATAAGAGTAAAGCTGCTTGTAGATTAGTTTTTCAATATTTTTTGACAAGTTAGGCAGATTGATATAGGTCTGTAGTTGTTAACATCTGTGAGATCACCACATTTGTGACAGGGGTTACTCTCGCTTTCTTTAGAATATCTGGAAAGGTTTGGATTTCAGTGACTTTTTGTTGAAGAGCAATGCAATAGCAGGGGCTAAAGATCTGGAGCTTTTTTTGTAAATTAAAGTTGGTATCTCCTCAAGGGCACTAGACTTGGTTTTAAGGGAAAGGATTATCTCATTGACGTCAGTGGAATTAGTAGGCTTTAGGTACAGAGACTGTGGATAGTTACCTGTAAGATAGTCCTTAACATCAGTACTGGAAGTTGGAATATCATTTGCAAGGGATGACCCCATGGAAGAGAAGAACCTATTAAACTCAATACAGAATTCGAGGCTGAAAGCTGACCATCGTTACTGGACAGTATGTGGTTGGTTTATTATTAAAATCTTCTTTGATCCCAATATTTGTGAGATTGTGCTCCAATTTTTTTTAATGTTTCTCTTTATTTGGGTAATTTTATCTTCGTAGAATTTAGTTTTGGCTCGTCTAATTATTTTAGATAGCATAACGAGTAATTCTTTGAAAATTCTTTGGAGACGGTTCCTACCCTAACCTATACGTCTTCTCAAGGTCATGTTTTTTT
>WNGS01158008.1:60693-73572 GCA_020271785.1 Procambarus virginalis
ATTAATGGATTTAAGTATTCCCTTTGTAAGCCAGGCATTGTTAGCCTTTTGGTAGGGACTTGTTTTGTAAGCATAGGACAGCTGGGTGTTATACGGCTTAGAGTTTTTTTGAAGAAAAGATTGTACTTGCTAGGTTGATGTCCCCTATGTTACCCAACTCCGACATCCCAGTTGACAGTTATCACAGCAGTTAAAAGTGCCTGTCAGATGCATTGCAACGACGCACTACGAACACACATGGTGCTATGCAGACTTCATTGTGGCAGGTTACTTCGGCGCCGTTTTGCAAGCTGTCTCGTGCGTTGTTTCACCACCGGCCTGCTCATGCGCTGCTTGAGCATCCTGGTCCGAGTGCTTTCTTTTCTCTCTCTCTTTTCTCAGTTTGTTGTGGCCCCTTCAGTTCAAGATTGTTTTTCCAAGGCTCTTTTCTGTTTCCATTGGCCTCTAGGGGTCGAGTTGGGGAGCCTCATGCTCTCCTCTGGTGCAGGGTTTCTGCTCTTTGGTCCTTATCATAGGTTTGCTCACTTACAGCCATCTCCTCTTCTGGCGAAGAATGAGACATCTGCTTTCTGAGGAGTCCTTCAGTTGTTGATGCTTGATTGGTCCAGCTGGGTTTGCATCGTGTGTTGTGTCGGTTGCGGCTCTCCGCCGTTATTTGCACGCCACGGCTTACGTGTCCGGGTACGGGCTTTGGGTTGATCCGGTTTCCCTTCTTCCCTGTTCCAGGGCGCGGGTCTCTCAGGTTATCCCCAGGATTATTCGGTCCAGCCAGCCTGCAGTCTATCCTCGTGCCCACGACTTTCGTAAGTTTGCTGTCCTTGCTGCCATTTTTGGCAACATGTCTTGGGCTGACATTCTTCCAAAGCGTTACTTAGTTAATGTTCCTGAACTTCGTCGGGCCTGTGTCACTTTAGGTCGGCGGTTGCAGCCAGTTTTCTCAGCTTCGCGTTGAGGAGTGAGCAACGACTGCCTCCCGGGTAAGCCCCTGTTGTTTTTGTCTTTTGGTAAGTAGCTCCGGGAAGTCGGCGGGGCTCCCCCCATTAAACCAGCGTTGAATGTAGTGAAATGCCATTTTCTGGGTGAGACCCAGAGGCTTGCCGGCAACACTCCCTCCCTCCGGTCGGTGGGAGGGAGTGTTGCGCGTGTTTTTTCTGTGGGGATCCCCTACGGCTCCCTGGAGCTTATTGGGCTAATATATGTTATATTAGACCAGGAAAATTAGCTAAGGAGTTCAGACCTACCAGGGACCAGCGCCAGAACCTGACCCCTTCAGAGAGGTTTCAGGGAGCAGTGGCCCTGGAAAACCCCCTTGTGGGGGTTTTCCTTACAAAGGAAAAACCCCCACAAGGTTGAGGTTTTCCTTATCTGCCATCGACCGGGGTTAGGCACCCAAAAAGGTAGGCATAACAAAACAAACCCCACATGGTAAAAACTAAAACAAAAAAACAGAGAGGTAGAAACTCCCTACAATCCCAAGGAAACAAGCAAACAAGCAAACATCACACTTTACTGCCGCGCCGATTGTCCTTGCAGCCCTCCCCGCCCCGAGAGGGGGAGGGGGGAGCCCGAACCTACCACGCCGGCTGCCTAGCATGAGTTCCTAAGCTAATGTCAACTGGGATAGATGCTTCTCTGGCCTCAGTTTCCTAGGCGGCGTTTGCCTTGTGTGGTGTTCACTGCCTTGTGTTGTGTTGTGTGGTGGCCAGGAGTACCTCTTCAGTGCCGGGGCTGCATGCGCTTAGGGGCTTCCTTCCCTAAGCGCCCTGTGAGTACTGCCCCTGCGTGACAGGATTATCTTTCCTGGGGCGTTCGGGAACCATTCCCATAGAGGTTCTTGCTGCTCGACTTTCGCCTCGCCCTTAGGCCAGCTGGGGCTTGGGGCCCTTGTAGGGGCCTTGGGTAGGGACTGGTATTGTGCTGGTTAGGGCGTCAAGGTGTTGCACGACCTGCCACCTAAGCGCCGACCGGTTCCACTAGTAGTGTTTGGTGGCCCTCTGCTAGGCCCCCGTGATTGAACACGTCGCAGGGGTTTTCAGTGTTGTCCTCTACCCTCTTGTTATTTTTGGGTTTCTTAACCGGTTAGCAACACCTTGCCCAGGCTTCCCGTAGCAGTCAGCCTACGGGCCCTGGAAACCCCTGTCTGGGCTTGGTGGACCATTGAATGTGTCTTCCGGGTTCCAACCCGTCTTGTACGGGATCGTTGGTTGCTGTGCCCTTGTCTCCGGGTGACAGTCGCCACTTTTACCTACGTCATGCTGCCTGTTGGGTCACTGACACCTTGACCCAGAGTCTTGCGAGAGAGATGCTCTGCTTGTTCTCCAGTACTCTCCTGATGTTATTACTGTTCAGAGTACAGGCGGCATCCGTGTTGCAAGCTAGGTTAGGTTACTGCAACATACTAGGTTGGTTTCCCACTCTGATGCCCCGGGGCCGCCCCTTTTGGTTAGGTGCTGTTCGCCTCTTTCCTTCCCTGTTCCCGGCTCCTGACTGTCTGCTTGTTTCGAGGTCGGGGCGGGGTTTAGTTGGGGCCGAGACTCGGGTGGTTTTCGGGGGCTGCCCTGTTCGGGTTGGGGACGGAGGTTTTCGAGCCTGTTCCTCCTGCCAAGGCTTCTGGGTCTTACCAGCGGCCCTTTCTTGCTGCCTTTCCAATGGACTCTTCCTTTTCTTTAACCCTCAAACCGATAGGGGCCCAAATGGAATTCACACCCACAGGCGCAACAAAAAAAAAATCCAAAAAATTCTTTCGTCTTATAGAAGTGTTCATTTTTGTTCCCTGATCACGGAAAAAATAACAAAAAAATCGTAGGTGGCATATTTTAGCTGCAATAGGGTAGGGAAGTGTGGCAAAAAAGGGGCGTTGGCAGAGCCTTCGCCAGACGAGGTCTACTCCGCCCGAGCTGTCAGACAGCAGTTGCCACAAATATATTATTACCTAATTATTTCAATGTCTCTGATTGATTTTTTCTTAGTTTTTTTGCAGTAATATTATTCCATACAGTGAATTGTGGTATATTTATATTATAAAATGTGTGAACCACCGCTGTACTCAAAATTATGGTGTGCATATAAGTGATTCAATTATTATGTTCATAAAACAATAAACAAATTGTTTTGCTGTTGTTACACTATATACACAGGTTATATATAAGTATCTGCATGTTTTGTTCACCATAACGAACTACTAAGTTGGTCTTGTGAGTCAAAAAGCAACGAGGAGTGACCGCCAAACACCAGCGAGCCACTCACTGCCACTCCCTCACTCAACACCACCTCACTCACCCTCATTCACCTCCCACAATACTGTTTTTGCATTTATTCACTATACACAGACGTTATATATACGTATTTACATGTTTTGTTCACCATAACTGTACATTAAGCTTGTATGGTGAGTAAAGGCACAAAGACGTAGCTACTCACACAGTCAGCTGATCGGCGGCCGCCCTCAAGGCCAGACGCACTAATATTTCTCCTCCAACAATATTGGTTGTGGTGTTATTACGCTATATACACACATTATATATAAGTATCTACCTGTTTTATTCACCATACTTGTACAAATAAGCTGGTATGGTGCCCAAAGACCATAGTAGCCATCAGTAAACAACATGCCAAGTCGTGCAGACGACGCTCCTCCTTCACCAAAATGGCGGCTCCCAACCTACTCCTCTCGCTGTTATCTCACACTATACACACGTTATATATAAGTATCTACATTTGTGTTCACCATAGCGAACCACTAAGCTGGTATGGTGAGTGCAGTCAATAAATGGTGGCCACACACAGTCAGAAGACGACGCCCACAACCCTCCCTCCACAGCCTTACTCCTCCCTCCATCGAGCACAGCGCTAAATATCACCACAATCAAGCTGTTATCAGAATCCTGGTCAGTTTTATCACAGTCAGGGGGCTTCAGTAATACTATCACTGCTAAATAATAGCAGGGTCATTTTATTTTGACATTTGTAGGCAATGCTGTGGTCACAAGCTGAACAGCGATGCTGTGAGCTCGTGTTGCGTGCACCAGCCTTGGTGGCTTGCTCAATACTGACGCTCTCACACCCAAGAATGTTGGGCTGGATTTTTTTTCTAGGTGGCATCTGGCAACTATCGGTTGTGGCTGTACTATAGCTGCCCCTATCCCAGGCGGGGCGTTTAAATTATAGCGCTAGACACGAAATCATATATAAATGATGTGCGCGGTTTCGGTTTTGTCACTGATATCATTTATATATGATATGCGCGGTTTGAGGGTTAAGGGAGGAGGGCTTGGAGGACGGCTCTGCCCGGGGCCTCTGTTGCGGGTTCCCGGGGCTGTGGGGAATGCCTGCTAGCAATTCTGGGGCGGTTTGCCCCTGCCACCAAAGAACCCAAAGGAACCCGAAATCAAACCAGGGGGAGCCCAAACCACCACATTTGCCGGCGGAGATACACCACAGAAAGGCAAAGCACAGCCCCCAGACAGAACCCCCAGGGAAACCGAGGGACAAGGTGTGGGAGCAAGCATAAACAGCCAGGGACACTGAGCCGAAACCCAAGGGCCCAGACCCAAAACAGACAAAATGGAAAACCCGGTGTAATATCAACACTCAAACGTTCTCACAGAAACAGGAAACGGGCAGAAAACACCAGAAAAGCAAAGAAACTACAACAGGAGAATAAAACCCCTGAAAAAAAATTGAAAACTCACCCAAGATGCTCGCTCGCACACCCAGGCGCATGTAAACAAACTACAGCGCCGCCCTGGTGGCCACACCGGGAAACCGGCAAAGAAAATGGCCACCAGAACAGAGGGCTGTGACCGACACAAAAGATACGAAAACATACCAGCAAAAGTGGGTAGCAAGCAGACTGGATGGGCAAAAAACTCCGTCCAAAAGCAGAAAACCCAGGCAGAGGCAAACTGCCCTAGAACTGCTAACAGGCATCCCCCACAGCCCCAGGAACCAGCAACAGAGACCCCGGGGCAGAGCCGTTCTCAAAGCCCTCTGCCCTTAAAGAAAAGCAAGAGTCCATGGGAAAGGCAGCAAGAAAGGGCCGCTGGTAAGACCCAGAAGCCTTGGCAGGAGGAACAGGCTCAAAAACCTCCGTCCCCAACCCGAACAGGGCAGGCCCCCGAAAACAGCCCGATTCTCGACCCCAACTAAACCCCGCCCCGACCCCGAAACCCGCAGACGGTCTGGAGCCGGGAACAGGGAGGGAAAGGGGCGAACAGCACCTAACCAAAACGGGGCGGCCTTGGGGCATCCGAGTGGGAAACCAACCTAGTGTGTTGCAGCAACCTAACCTAGCTTGCAACACGGATGCCGCCTGTACTCTGAACAGTAATAACATCAGGAGAGTACTGGAGAACAAGCAGAGAATATTTCTCACAAGACTCCGGGCCAAAGTGTCAGTGACCCAACAGGCAGCATGACGGAGGTAAAAGTGGCGACTGTCACCCGGAGACAAGGGCACAGCAACCAACGATCCCGTACAAGACGGGTTGGAACCCGGAAGACACATTCAATGGTCCACCAAGCCCAGACAGGGGTTTCCAGGGCCCGTAGGCTGACTGCTACGGGAAGCCCAGCAAAGTGTTGCTAACCGGTTAAGAAACCCAAAAATAACAAGAGGGTAGAGGATAGCACTGAAAACTCCTGCGACGTGTACAATCACGGGGGCCTAGCAGAGGGCCACCAAACACTTCCAGTGGAACTATAGCCACACTAGGCAGACCCCCACCAGGCAAATGAAAATAAAACAAAAGAAAGACCCCACAAAAGTATACCGGCTCCAGAGGCAACAGGAACCAGTCGCCGCTTAGGTGGCAGGCTGTGCAACACCTTGATGCCCTAACCAGCATAATACCAGTCCCTACCCAGGGCCAAAGGGCCCCAAGCCCCAGCTGGACCCAAGGGTGAGGCAAATGCCGAGCAGCAAGAACCTCTACGGGAATGGTTCCTGAACGCCCCAGGGAAGATAACCCTGTCATGCAGGGGCAGTACTCACAGGGCGCTTAGGGAAGGAAGCCCCTAAGCATATGCAGCCCCGGCACTGATGAGGTACTCCTGGCCTCCGCACAACACAACACACGGCAGTGAACGCTACACAAGGCAAACACCTCCTAGGAAACTGAGGCGAGAGAAGCGTCTATCCTGGTTGACATTAGCTTACGAACTAAAGCTAGGCAGCCGGCGCGGTAGGTCCGGGGCTCCCCCCTCCTCCTCCCCCTCTCGGGGCGGGGAGGGCTGTGCGGACGATCGGCGCAGCAGTAAAGTGTGATGTTTGCTTGTTTCCTTGGGATTGTAGGGAGTTTCTACCTCTCTGTTAGGTTTTTTGTTTTAGTTTTTTACCATGTGGGGTTTGTTTTGTTATGCCTACCTTTCTGGGTGCCTAACCCCGGTCGATGGCAGATAAGGAAAACCCCAACGACAAGGGGGTTTTCCAGGGCCATTGCTCCCTGAAACCTCTCTGAAGGGGCCAGGTTCTGGCGCTGGTCCCTGGTAGGTCTGAACTCCTTAGCTAATGTCCCGGTCTAATATAACATACATTAGCCCGATAAGCTCCAGGGAGCCTCCGGGGCTCACCCAGAAAATGGCGTTTCATTACATTCAACGCTGGTTTTATATCCAGCCTAACAACTGGGGTCTTGGGTAGCCGGCACGAGGGGTCTGGGGCTCCCCTTTCCCCTCCCGGGGAAGGGGAAGCTGCACAGATGGTGGTGCGGCGACGTGGTGACATCATGCTCATTTGCTCTTTTTTTGTTTGGAGAGTTTTGTCCACTAGTTCGGCTCTCAGCAGCTATTTCTTAGCCAGAATAGGGGTTTGTTTAGGGATGCTTACCTTTTTGGGTGCCTGACCCAATCAATGGCAGACATAGAATGCTTCCAACCACATGGGGGTTTCTATAGCCCATTGCTCCTCTTGCCTCTCTGAGGGGGGCCAGGTTCTGGCTCATGACCCCATTGTCCCCTGGTCATAGGCCTAAGAACTCCATTCACACTGATGCCAAAGACTAATATAAGCAATATCAGCCTGGATTGCTCCAGGGAGCCTCCGAGTCTCGCCCAGAAAATGGCATTTCATTACATTCAACGCTGTTTTTTCGTAATATGTCTTGGGCTGACATTCTGGCGTGAGAATTTTGGAGGTCGAACAGGGTCTTGGCCGCCCATTACCTCGTTAATGTTCCTGGCCCCTAGTCAGGCATGTGTCGCTTTGGGTCGTAGGTTGCAGCCAGTTGTCTCGACTTCGAGTTGAGGTGCGAGTGGCGGCTGCCTCCTGGGTAAGTCCTCTTACTTTTCTGTGGTTAGGTCGCTCCAGGGAGCCGGAGGGGCTCTCCACAGAAAACCAGTGTTGACTGTAATGAAACGCCATTTTCTTGGTGAGTCCCAGAGGCCCTCCGGCGATCCTCCCTCCCTCCTGTCGGCAGTTTCACGTTTTTGACATTCGGCCTCAAAACTGAAATTGGATAGCTGGTGCAGAGATCTGGAGCCTCCCTTTTCTGTCCCGAGGAAGGGGGGAGCTTCGCAGACAGGCGGCGTGGCGGCGGGTGTGATGTCTTACTTGTTTGCTTGTTTTCCGATTGGGGAGTTTTGCTAAGCAGTTTGGCTTTCAGTAGAATGTTTCTCCAGTTGGGGTCTGTTTTGGAATGCCTACCTTTCTGGGTGCCTAACCCGGTCGATGGCAGACATAGAATGTTTCCACCCACAGGGGGTTTCTCTAAGCCATTGCTCCTCATGCCTCTCTAAGGGGGGCCAGGTTCTGGCTTGTGGTCCCTGGTAGGCATTAGAACTCCATTCGAAGGACTCTTGCCACAGTCTAATATATGCATATCAGCCTGGTAAGCTCCTGGGAGCCTCCGGGACTCGCCCAGAAAATAACGTTTCATTACAGTCAACACTGTTTTTTTCACTTAATAACTTACTATAAATCTGAAGTCTCATTACACTGTAAATGGCATCCTGCATCCACCTAACAAAGCCAGATTATAGTTTAGGAGAAGTGTGCAAAGATATTTTCTTCTTTCCAGTTGCCACTTACAATCATCATTATATTATAAACATTTAGGTAAATTTATCTGAATAGTTTAATTTTTGTGCAGCTTTATTACCTATCAGTATCTAATATAGCTCATGCAAAGTTGTTACAGTGCAAGTGGAAATTTATATAATATTACAGTATAAACATTTTTACATTCAATTTCATACCCCAAATTATGTTTATTTTTCAGTCTTGAAAAGCAACTTACAACGGTTCTGACCCCCCCATACAATGATGTCATCCATATGCGTTGACATGTCCGCAACTGTGGCTATAGCTTTATTGATACCAAATGTTAAAGCTGAAGAGGAAAGCAAACCTCAGACAAAATTAGAGACCAGAAAAAAAATCTTTCGAGTTTACCCGGTAAGCTCAATTTTAATTTTATGCATAATGTTTAATATAAAAATAGATGACAAATTTGATTCATTACGATTTATTAAATAACAAAAATTACCAGCTTTCATATTGTTGAAAATGCTTACATACCAGTAATGTCTTTTTCACATAAGTAAACAATTTCTATTATTTTTTCTGCATTGAAAGTTAAGCATTCACACTGTCAACATACTTCACATAATATTCTCGGTTTTCTTTCACTTTTCTTCATTCAGATGAGTTGTATGGAAGTCTGTGAGAGTTACATTATAGACAGGTAATGAAGGATCTTGAAGAGCCCTTGCCTTCAAGAGCTTGAAAAGCTTGAGCCCTTGCACGAAGCTTAAAATACGGGGTAAAAACCTTAGAAAGTTGTTTTGTAGTACACTGGCAGTTTATTATGTTGGAAACACAGAGCTGTAGGTAAAAGCAAGGCATATATATATGTCACTCCACTAATGTCATTACCAACATTTAATTATTAAAAGCCACATTTAAATGTAATTATGAATAACTAGTTTTAGTAATATAATTTTTCCTAGTTTTCTTCTGTTACAAGTACACCATCAAATCCTTTCCTCATCAGTCATAAAATTATAGTCTCCAATGCCTGTTGTAGATGTTATACCTGAAAATGTTGAGGGTATGTCATTATTTTAGAGATTTACAAAAAAAATTGTATACAAATAAATATATTCACATTATAACATGACTAATTTAATTACCAACATACAAATATAATTACAGCATTATCCCACAGCTTAAATAAAAGATTTGTGTATAGAGCATACAGGCCATCCCCATATTAAAACATTTGCTTTAAGAACATTTGTTCATAAGAACATTGTCTTAACCACTTAACTGCGCCAACCGAGTATTCTCGGTCGGCAGGAAACTGCGCCAACCTAGAAAATTTCATTTTGATTTTTCCGTACCTATTCTAAATGTGTGCGAGGTTGATTGTGTACAAAATGGACTCTCAGGACCTCCAGTGAGAGGCAGCCATCTTGAAAAAAATTCCCAGGATGTCCTAGGGCTGCTGGCTGGGTTAGTACTGAGTGAGCAACCATGGGTGGCACACGCGCCTCTGGCTCCCAAACACCTGTCCGACGCGGTGTTAAAAGATTGTGCTCTATCGGTGAAATTCAAACTTTATTGTTTGACCTAACACAAAGGTCGGATGCAAGTGATACAGCACCTATAAGGACGATACAGCGAGCGTATCCAGTTGTAGCTCTGAGCTCCACCCTTGCTCACCTATGCTATCTTTAATTTATTTAAATTGATCAATATATATTACCAATATATATTCAAAATATATACTACAATCTTCAATATATATTACCAATATATATTCAAAATATATACTACAATCTTCAATATATATTACCGAGATACTGTACATTTATCTGCAACAGTGTCATTAGTGATAGAGATGACAACTGTGAATATACTTTTGCTCAGTTTACAATTAAATCCCTTAAATCCTCCTTGACTATTGGAGCCATCTATAGATTTCCCAATATTAACATAGCTTCATTCTCAGATAACCTAAGGAATCTTATTATAAACAACAATCTCAACAAAACCCACATCATTCTGGGAGGAGACTTCAATATTGACCTGGGTCAACAAAATTGCTCTCAAGTTGACTATTTCCTTAACAGCATGAATTCCTGTATGCTAATCCCCACAATCACCAAACCCACCCGAGTCACTCAACTCTCAGCCACTACCTTGGATCACTTAGGGAATAACATAACAGCTCCCCTTGTATCTGGTATAATCTACGACAGAACAACTGACCACTATACTACCTTTCTCATAGCAAACATGGACTTAACACCACCAGAAAGTAAGCAATCTACATTCAGGTTACACAGTGAATCAGCTATAGGCAACCTTACAAATGCACTTCACAATATTAACTGGGAATCTGAATTCAATAATACTCAGGATATAAATTCATTAGCTAACCTCTTCCTCTTCAATACTCTAAGCCTCTACAACACTCATTGTCCCCTCCTTACCAAGCAAGTAACTGACAAAAGAATAAACAATCCGTGGCTCACAAGTGGCATATTCAAATCAATCAACAAGAAACATGAATATGAAAAGAAACTTAGGATTAGCCTAGTTACAAAGGAAGTAGTTAAAAGGTACTCATCAATACTTAACAGTATCATAAGAAAGGCAAAACTTTCATATTATGAGAATAGATTCAATGAAGCAAAAGGCAACATGAAAAGCACATGGAAAATCATCTCTAGTATCCTAGAAACTAAACAACACTCACATTAGCAAATAAAACTCTATAAGGATGGCTATACACCATCAACTGATTTAGAAATGGCAAATGAATTTAACAGCTTCTTTTCATCAGTTGGTGCTAATCTTGCCAGAAAAATCCTGCAGACTCAGACACACATTGACACATATTTCTCAGGCAGCTATCCAAGCTCTCTTCTTTCACCAGTCAGCCTGGCAGATGTTGTGTCCATCATACACTCACTAAAAACCAAGGCAGGGAACACCAGTGAAATTCCATCCATTGTATACAAGAGCGCCTCCCATGCCCTTGCGCCACCCATAGCTCTTCTGCTCAACAAATCCATAGAGTGTCATACCTTCCCTGATATCCTTAAAAAAGCAAGAGTAACGCCAGTCCATAAAGGAGGCAATCCGGTGGACATAAACAATTATAGACTAGTATCAAACGTACCCATTCTATCAAAAATATTTTAAAAATTATCTACAAACAGCTCTATTCCTACCTCATAAAATTCGACATACTCAGCCCCTGCCAGTTTGGCTTCCGGTCCCAGAAAAGCACCAATGAAGCAATCATTAGTCTCCTTGACGTAATCTACTCAGCCCTTGACAAAATGAGTTTCCGATTGGACTCTTCATTGACCTAAGAAAAGCCTTTGATACTGTTAATCACAACTACCTCTTACTTAAACTCCAGCATTATGGAATCCGAGGCCTTGCCCTGGACTATATCCGATCCTATCTTAGTGACAGACACCAATGTGTAGCCATCAATGATACAACCTCTTCCACTCTACCAATAACCATTGGAGTGCCACAGGGCAGCATCTCAGGACCTCTTCAATTTTTTATATATATCAATGATCTGCCTAATTTCTCTAATATTCTTAAACCTATACTCTTTGCTGATGATACTACCCTCATCTATTCAGACCCCACCAACATACACTAAACAATATTGTGAATAATGAATTAAAAAAAGTCCACTTATGGATGTCAACTAACAAACTAACACTAAACATAGAAAAGACCTACTACATCTTATTTGGAAGCAAATCATCAATGCAGTTCAGCTACAGATAGACAACATTAACATAAAAATGATGGAAAGTTTCTTGGCCTATTCCTAGACAAGAGACTCAACTTCAGTACCCACATGCAGCACATAACTAAGAAAGTCTATAAAACAGTGGTATACTCTCCAAAATAAGATATTATGTTCCTAACTGCTCTGTTCTCACTATATTATGCACTAATCTACCGTATCTTAATTATGGTATCTGTGCATGGGGGTCTACCACTGCAACCCACCTCAAGCCCATCATCACCCAGCAAAATCTGCTATCAGAATTATAACAAACTCTGCTTTCAGACAACACTCAGCTTCCTTGTTTAAATCCCTTAATATGCTAAATATTAACTCCCTCCACACATTCTCTTGTGTCAACTACATTTACAAAACCCTGTTCTAAATGCAAACCTGCTCTGAAACTCTCCCTGGACAGATGTAATAGGACCCATTATCACCACATCAGAAATAAATATCTCTTTGATATCCCCAGGGTCAAACTTAATATGTGTAAACATTCTACGCAAATAAGGGACCTAGTCTATGGAACTCACTCCCTATGAATTGACAGCTGTCAAACTTTTGCCTCATTCAAAAACAAAAAGTACCTAATTTCATCTTCGTAGTTTCCTACACTGAGCTTTAAATTTGTTCTGTATTAGTGTTACCCAATCTTCCAATCTTTATGTACTTAATCCAAACAACTCTATCATTGTGTTCATTGCTGTCTTCTTTTATGTGCTAGCCATATGCTGTATTGTGCCTACTATTTTTGTTAAACTACCATTCAAGCTGACATTGCAATCATTCTGAGCTCCTGTGTGCTTTACTATACTACAAATTTCTCTAATCTTTTATTTTTTTCTTGCTATGTACCTGTTATCATTTTTATAAATTTTGCTAGTATTTACCTACTTAAAATTTTCTTAGATTAAGGACCTGCCCGAAACGCTGCACGTACTAGTGGCTTTACAAGAATGTAATTTTCCTAGTGTAATTACCTTAAGTGTAGTTATACATGATTAGAGCTACGCTCGTGGTGTCCCGTCTTCCCAGCACCTTTGTCATATACGCTTTGAAACTACTGACGGTCTTGGCCTCCACCACCTTCTCCCCTAACTTGTTCCAACCGTCT
>WNGS01158011.1:11989-41000 GCA_020271785.1 Procambarus virginalis
CTTCAAAGAATAAACTGGGAAGAACAGCTAGGAAATGCAAACCTGAACCAGTGCCTGGAAAAAATAAGCTCAGTAGCACTAGAAATATGTACAAACCGCATCCCCCTAAGAAAAAAGAGGAAGAGATGCAGATTGGAACGAGAACGTCGTTCCCTATATAGCGAAGAAAACGAATCGCGGTACAACTTGAGAGTCGCACCCTATCTCAGGAACGGCGAAGAAGGTTAGGTAGCGAAATAGGAAAATTGAACTCAAGCTACAAGAATCATACAAAACGCAGGAGAGGGAAAGAGAGCAAAAGGCCATCAGTGAAATAGAGAGAAACCCGAAATATTTTTTCTCCTATGCAAAATCAAGATCAAAAACCACATCTAGTATCGGGCCCCTGCGAAAGGAAGATGGAACTTTCACCGATGACAACAAAGAAATGAGCGAGCTACTGAGGAAGCAATACGACTCTGTCTTCAGCGAGCCATTAAACGCACTAAAGATCGATAACCCAAATGAATTTTTCATGGATATGATACCAACATCAAATCATATATCAGACGTCACCCTATCCCCACTGGATTTTGAAGAAGCCATAAACAGTATGCCTATGCACTCCGCACCAGGCCCGGATTCTTGGAACTCCATATTCATCAAGAACTGTAAAAAACCACTATCGCAGGCCCTTCACATTCTGTGGAGACAAAGCCTAGATACTGGCGTTATTCCTGATATACTAAAAACAGCAGAGATAGCACCACTTCATAAAGGAGGAAATAAGGCAGAGGCAAAAAATTACAGACCGATAGCACTAACATCGCACATCATAAAAATTTTTGAGAGAGTGCTAAGAAGTAAGATCACAAAATACATGGAATCACAGCATCTCCATAACCCCGGACAACATGGTTTCAGAACAGGGCGCTCTTGCCTGTCGCAGTTGCTGGACCACTATGATATGGCATTAGATGCTATGGAAGACAAACAAAACGCTGATGTAATTTACACAGATTTCGCAAAAGCTTTTGATAAATGTGACCATGGTGTTATTGCCCATAAAATGCGCTCAAAAGGAATTACCGGAAAAGTAGGCAGATGGATCTACAATTTCCTGACCAACAGAACCCAATGTGTAATAGTCAACAAAATAAAATCCAACCCGTCAACCGTTAAGAGCTCAGTCCCCCAGGGTACTGTGCTTGCTCCAGTACTTTTTCTCATCCTCATATCGGACATAGACAAGAGCACAACCTATAGCACTGTATCATCCTTTGCAGATGACACTAGGATCTTCATGAGAGTAGGCAACATAGAGGACACGGCGAACCTCCAGTCAGATGTAGATCAGGTCTTTCTATGGGCTACAGAAAATAATATGGTGTTTAACGAAGACAAGTTCCAGCTCATGCGCTATGGAAAAAATGAAAATATAAAAACGGAAACCACGTACAAAACTCAGGCAAATCATAACATAGAACGAAAAGGCAATGTAAAGGATCTGGGTGTACTCATGTCGGAAGACCTTACCTTTAAAGAACACAATAAAGTAGCCGTCACAACTGCAAGAAAAATGACAGGTTGGATAACAAGAACTTTTCACACTAGAGATGCTATACCGATGATGACACTTTTCAAAACGCTTGTGCTCTCTAGAGTGGAGTACTGCTGCACAATGACAGCCCCTTTCACTGCTGGTGAAATTGCTGACCTGGAGAGCGTGCAGAGGTCCTTTACTGCTAGAATCCACTCGGTAAAACATCTAAACTATTGGGACCGACTTAAGAGCCTAAATCTGTATTCCCTTGAGCGCAGGCGGGAGAGATACATAATAATTTACACGTGGAAAATATTAGAGGGGCTGGTCCCAAACCTGCACACAGAAATAACATCACATGAGACCAGAAGACATGGCAGGATGTGCAGAATACCCCCGTTGAAAAGCAGAGGTGCAACTGGTACTCTGAGAGAGAACTCTATCAACATCAGAGGCCCAAGACTGTTCAACACGCTTCCACTACACATAAGGGACATAACTGGCAAACCCCTCACAGTATTCAAGAGAGAACTGGATAAGCACCTCCAAAGGATACCTTATCAACCAGGCTGTGACTCATACATCAGGCTGCGAGCAGCCGCGTCCAACAGCCTGGTTGATCAGTCCAGCAACCAGGAGGCCTGGTCGATGACCGGGCCGCGGGGGACGATAAGCCCCGGAAGCACCTCAAGGTATCTCAAGGTACCACTATCACTCGAAGCAAGGAACTTCCTAATATCATCTTTCTGTCTCTTGATATCACACACCGTACTTTTCCCAACATTAAATTCTGCTGCCAGCCTAGTAACAGAGTAGCCACGTTCATGTTTCTCTATCATGTCTAATTTCTGCTCAATGGATATAAAAAACTTCTCTTTCTATTTGTAGATACAGCACGATTAGCAAGCCCTTGAGACATCTTGTTGTATAATAATACAGCTGTAGTCAAAAAATGGTAAATTCCACGATTATTCTTTCACCGGCGGACAAACACGTCACTCGCACACAGACAAAGCTAGCGGCACTGGGTGCCTACTGTATGAATGCAGACTAGGTCTATACACCCTCCAGTAGGCTGGCGTTTAACCCTTTAACTGCGCAACGCGCCTCCAGACTCGCATCTGGTTTGCGCAGCGCGCCTCCAGGTATTTTTATTTTTCACGTTCCATTGAAAACTGGCACGCGGTGACGTGGGTAGGGTATGGGTGGGTGGGGGCCCCAGTGATCGTCCGCCATCTTCAAAAAAAATCCCAGCATGCCCTGCGGCTGTGGGGAGCCTCAGTTTTACAGCAGCAACCATGTCTGACGCATCCTCTACGAGCTCCCGCTCCACGGTGACCCGCGGTCATGGAAAACGACTCTCTGAGGAGGAAATACGCGACATTTTGTATGATGACAGTGCTCTGGATGATGACCTAGACTATGATCCTGAGAAAGACCTTACTCAGATATCTGATACGAGTGAGGAGGAGACGGAATTTGAAGATGCGGCGAGTGTGTATGGTACACGTGCCTCGCCCGGCCTGCCTCGCCGCCCTGGGTCAACACCGTTATCATCACCACCACCATGTATGTCTCCAGACGCTAGTAGTTTATTCAGTGATAGTACGTGTGACGAATCATTCTCGGGCTTCAGTGACTTTGGCTCTGATACGAGTAGTGTAGACGACCCGAGTACGAGCAGCGGTGGTATTACCAGGCGGGGTTTTGCTGCCTCAGCAACACGCCGGGGCAGGCGGCGGCGTGCCTCACAGCATGTGGACAACAATGAGAGTGGCCCCTCAACATCATTTATTCGTGGTAGGCCTACAGTACGGAAATCTGCCTCAGCGTCTAGCATAGCCTCACGCAGCTCCAGCAGAAGCAGCAGACCACGTAGCCGTTGTTATGGTGCTCGTGGTGGTGTTGGCCGTGGTGTTGGCGCCAACAACAAAGCCCCTGGTGTACTTGTGTGGGAGGATTGCACCACATTTGTCCCTCAAATACCAACATTTGATGATAGCGATTTTGGTGTTACACCATTATTTCCATATACTGGTGATGATATGGCAGACATGGATTATTTTCAGGCATATTTTGACAATGTATTCATGACGCATCTTGTGACTGAGACAAACAGGTTCGCTCACAGCCTCATAGACGACGGCATTTTACCTGCCTCACGCGATGGAAGGACACGACAATCGACGAAATGTACGTGTTTCTGGCACTCACTATGATGATGAAGCACTCTGAGAAATCTGTCATCCAGGAATATTGGAGCAAAGACAGCCTTGTTCCACCGCCCGTGTTCAACCGGTACATGTCGCGTGATAGGTATCTCTTGATTCTCAGGTGCCTGCATTTCGAGAATAATGCAAATGAGGACAGACACGACAGACTGTGGAAAGTACGGAAGATGTTCAGTGACATGCGAGGGAAGTTCAGGGATTATTTTGTACCTGGACAGAATGTGGTTATTGACGAGTCGCTTGTACTGTTCAAGGGGCGACTGGCATTCAAGCAGTACATCCCATCAAAGCGGCACCGATTTGGACTGAAGTTTTTTGTGCTGTGCGACTGTGAGACTGGTATCGTCTTGGACATGATATTATATTCTGGTACGGACGTCGACATACCAGCTCAAGATGTACACGGGTTCTCAGGCAGTGTCGTGAAAACCCTGATGGAACCGTTGCTGAACAAGGGGCATGTACTGTTCACCGACAACTATTACACCAGCCCCTTGCTGACCAGATACCTCCTTGCCCACAACACCGGTGTATGTGGCACTGTGAAGGGCCACAGGAAGGAAATGCCAGTGTTCGGTGTAGCTATAGCCGTGGGTGAGTGCCAGCTGCGCAAGTGTGACAAAACGCTGTCAGTGCGGTGGAAGGACAGACGCGAGGTGAATATGCTGACTACGATTCACACCGGTGCCATGGTGGACAGTGGGAAAGTCCACTTTCAGACACGCAACACCATGTATAAGCCAAACTGTGTCATAGACTATAACGTGAACATGCGCCTCGTCGATAAGTGTGACATGATGCTTGGTGGAGTGGAGTGTGTGCGCAAGTCTGTGAAGTGGACGAAAAAGTTCTTCTTCCACCTCATGGATGTTGTAGTGCTCAACTGCTACAATATGTACCTGGTAAAATCAGGCAGGAGACCGTCTATACGTACATTCAGTGCTCGTGTTGTGTCACAGCTTCTAGTAAAGTATGGCAAGGAGGGTTCTGTTGTACCGCGCGGAGTGCAAGCAACAATGCCACATGCAGCTCCAGACAGATTGACGGGTAATGAAAACTTCAGTGTACATATGCTCGAGTATATGCCAGGCACAGCATCACGGGAGAAGGGTAAACGAGCTTGTATAGTATGCAGGAACACTACCCGCAGAGAACAAAAACGAAGATGCATCAGCACCTGGTGCGTGGAGTGCAAGGTGCCACTCTGCCCCGTTGGCTGCTTCGCAGCATATCACACACTCGCGGAGTACTGAGTGTGTTTATGATGTGTGTATATAGTGTGTGATACTGTACAGTGTGTATATAAAGTGTAAATATAAATATATTAGGCATGATACATTGGAAATTGTGCAGGATAAGTGACGTTGTTTGCGATGCACGTAACACAGTGTTTACGGACAGTACGGATGTTGTACTGCGATAATAGAGTGTACGTGTTCATTATACATTGGATTGCCATGTAAAAACAATGAAAATGTATTTAGAAAGGTGCGCAAAAAATGACCGAAAATATATTCGCGGCAACTCGCGCGCCCCGCCCCGAGCACCCCACCCGTCCCGGGAGCTTACAGCACGGGCGCACGGGGAATCATGACGTCACGCCCCAACTTACAGACCCCATAGCAGCCAAAGTAAGTACAATTACGACTTTTTTTTTACATACCCATACTGAGGGAAGGGTTTTTGACACTTTAAAAAGAAAAAAGAATTTTTTCCAGAGAATTTATTTCCTGCGCACCACGGGGGGTGTCATATTTGGAGGCAACGCAGTTAAAGGGTTAAGCCAGATCCAGTAACCTAAATTTCTCTCACATATTGGATTTACATCAAATTATATATTTTTAGATTATATATTTAGTTTAGTAACATTATTAAGATAATAAGAGATATAAAAAACTAATTTTAGAACTGATTTATTAATTTTATTATTTTGAAGCCATAGTCACTGAACTGTGGCTACAAAATCAAATGAAAAACGCATGGTGCTGTGTGTACAAGGATTAGACCCGTCCCCTCGTAGTGGAGTAGTTGTTCCAATAACATAAATAATTTCTCAAATAGTAGATGTCTATCATATTACAGTATATTTTCGGTTTTATTTAGTTTAGTTTAATTAGGATAATAAAAGCTATTAAAACACTGGTTTTAGAAATGATTTATTAATCTGAAACTTTCAAAGTCATGGTTCACTGAACTATAACAACACCGACGAAGGAAAATCAAGTGAGGTTTACAGTACAGTATTCCCTTGTCTGTCCACCCTCACTCACCTTGTTTCATCACAGAAAATGTCACGGCTAGAACTGAGGGGGCCCGGTTCTGGCCGTGGTCCCCGGTAGGCCTAAGAACTCCATACACATGACTGATGCCAAAGTCTGATATTAGCATATCAGCCTGGGAAAGCTCCAGGGAGCCTCCGGGACTCACCCAGAAAATGGCGTTTCATTACATTCAACGCTTTTTTTTTTTTTATCAGTTTTGAGGCCTTAATATTTATTATAACCAAAAGTGGTCTGTTTAGTTTCGCCCACTATGTGGGTGCTTTCCCAGTGGTGGCGGACATGATTAAAATTCACTCACAATTTTTTCACAGTGCCACTGCTCTTCGCACCTCATTAGAGGAGGCCAGATTCTGGCTCATGGTCTTAAGTAGGCCTAAAAGAAATCAAAGTAGTTTGGCACTATCTTAGTAGGCGTTTAGTAGTTTGGTACTATCTTAGCATTGTAGCTTCAGGGAGCTTCCAGGGGCTCACCCAGAAATTGGAATTTCATTACATTCAATGCTGCTTTTTTCCTTTATAGATGTAACTTGGCTATCAACAAATTATGGTGTCATGGTTTGCATCGAGTGCTCAGGGATTCATCGAGACCTTGGAGTTCACATTTCCAGAATACAAAGTTTAACCTTAGATAAGGTAAGATTTTACATACTGTATAGTACGTATTCAGATTTTTTGTTAACGGGAAAATATGTCTTTCACCCCTTGGCAGTGCATTGCATCATATGATGGGGGTGAGTAATTATGCTGAGACTGTACATCCCATCACATGAAGTATTAGGGTACAGTGTAAGATCTTAAAATGCGGCTAAAAAACGGAGCTCACAAAAGGGTGTCTGTTACTGGAGGACTGAGGGCTTAATCAGGCCCCCAATAAACAGATGCTATTTAACCCTTCCGCTGCTAAGGGGTCCTGAGGAGATTTACACCCATGTGCGCAAGAAAAAAAAATTCTAAAAAATTATTTAGTCTTCTGAAAATGTTAATTTGTGTTCCCTGAGTACTGGAAAAATAACAAATAAATTGTAGGTGATATATTTTGACTGCAATAGGCTGAGGAAGTGTGGCAAAATGTGGGTGTTGACAGAGCGGTAATCAGTGGCTGTGTGTGTCACCCGAGCTGACAGGTGGGAGTTGCCACAAAGATATCATTACCTAATTATTTCAGTGTCTCTGATTTTTTCTTGTTTTTTTTGTAGTAATATTATTCAATAGTGTGTAGTGTGATAGATTATATAATAAAAAGGGTGAATCATTGCTATACTAAAAATTATGGTATGCATATTAGTTTCATTTATTGTTCATAAAACAATAAACAAATAGTTTTGCTGTTATTACACTCTATACACAGGTTATATATACAGTGGCACCTCGACATACGATTGCCACTACTTACGATAATTTCGAGTTACGATGTAATTTCATCGAAAAATGCGACTTGACATCCGATGGTGTCGTCGACTTCCGATATTTGTTGGTACACGTTCAGGTCGACCGAGCGGATGGTTCCCGGTCACGCTTCCGACCTGCCTCAGTTTACTACAGCTGCCCGCTTAGTGATGATCGCGCCTATAAGAAATTCTGCTATTGTGGTGATTTTTTGCATTTGAACATTAAAGTAATTATATATCACACCATGAGTCCCAGGAAAAGTCAGTGGTAAGGCTCAACATATGAAACCCATGTAAGGATGACCATAGAGCAGAAACAAGAGTACAGAATGTCTCTTCTCTCAACAATTAAGAAAATGTGTGCAGCATGGGAAAAATTGCAAACCTTTACTGAAATGACTCACCCAAATCAAGCTGCAGTAGGCCATTTCCTTAACCTATTCAATGACACTGATGCATCATTACAGACAAATGTTAAAGCAAAGGGAAAACAAATGTCTCTTGACAAATTTGTAGTGAGACAAACAAGCACTGAACCACAACCAGGTCCTAGTGGTATTCAGGCAAAACATAGGAGAGAGAGTACCCAGAGAAAACATCACTGCCTGATGTGATAATGGAAGGGGACTCTCCTTCCAAACAGTAACAACTCTCCTCCTCCCCCTCATCACACCATCTACCGTACGCCATCAAGAGCCCTCTATAAAAGTAAGAGAAACTTTGGTACTGTATTGTAGTTAGAAAAACATTGTATTCAATATAAAATGTATTTATGTTAATATTTGGAGAGTGGGGAACGGATTAATTCAAATCGCTTCGACTTACGATATTTCGACTTACGTTCCGTCTCTGGGAAAGGATTAGCATCATAAGTCGAGGCCCCATTGTATAAGTATATATACGAACCACTAAGTTGGTATTATGAGTCGAAAAGCAATGAGGAGTGACCTCCACACACCAGGCAGCCAGCGACTACAGGAAAATAGGCAGATATGCAAAAGGGAAAGATCGACCTTTGAGGATCACTTCAAAATGGTGCCAAACAGATGGAAGAAGTACTAAGGAATGCTAGAAAATTACAAAGTGATGAGGATGGGAAAGTGTGGTCGTTAAGACGAGATCTTTCAAAAGAAGATAGGAGAAGCTGAAACTGAACCTCGCCGAGGCAAAACGTTTAAATGAGAGCAGGAATGAAGAAATCGATTCTTTTTTCTACAAAGTGATAGGGGTAGGCAGACCAGTAAAGTGGTACATAAAGGCAAACCAAAAAATCATTAGAGAGGGGGGGAGTGAAAAATGAGAAGAGGGGGAACACGTTCCTGAAGATTGCATACACCAACATAGATGGAGTAAGATCGAACATACTGGAGTTAAGTGATATAATACAGCTGCAGACACCAGACATTGTTGCACTCACAGAGACAAACCTTGAAGATGTTATTTTAATGAGGTCATATTCCCAAGGGGCTACTCAATTTGGTGACGGGACAGAAAAATTAGGAAAGGTGGTGGCGTTGCTGTGCTGGTGAAAGAACACCTAAAGGTGAACGAAATAATGACTGCCAACCCACAAGATGTTGACATAATAGCACTAGAGATCTGCCATGAGGATGATAAACTAATGATCATAAATGCATATAGTCCACCGCCAAGCAGCACATGGTCAAAGGAGGAGCGAGATAGTAAACGAGAAGGTCTTATAACAATAATGAGAGAGATCATAGAGAGAGCGGATAACGATAGATTACGACTGTTGATAGTCAGCGACTTCAACTTGAAATCCATAGACTGGGAAGCATATGAAGCTAAAACAGAAGATTTTTGGACCTGTAAATTTGTAGATCTCATCCTGGAAACATTCTTGTATCAACATGTTAACCCTTAACCCTTACACTGCTAAGGGGTCCTGGGGACATTTACACCCCTGTGCGCAAGAAAAAAAAAAATTCAAAAATTTTTTTCGTCTTCTAAACACGTTAATTTGTGTCCCCTGAGCACGGGAAAAATAACAAAAAATCGTAGGTGACATATTTTGGCGCAATTGACCGAGGAAGTCTGGCAAAAAGTGGGCGTTGACAGAGCGGTCGTCAGGCCGGTCAGCGTCACCCATGCTGACAGATGGGAGTTGCCACAAAGATATTATTACCTAATTGTTTCAATGTCTCTGATTGATTTTTTTTTATTTTTTTGCAGTAATATTATTCAACAGTGTGTATTGTAATATATTTATATAATAAAAGTGCTGAATAATCGCTATACTCAAAAGTATAGTGTGCATATGTGTGATTCTATTATTATGTTTATAAAACAATAAACAAACAGTTTTACTGCTATTACACTCTATACACAGTTTTATGTAAGTATCTGCATGTTTTGGTCACCATAACGAACCACTAAGGCCGAACCCCCAAACATACCAGCGATACAAAGATGCGAGAAACAACTACACGGCAGTGAGGAGAGAGGCAGAAAGAAATTTTGAAAAAGGGATTGCAGACAAATGTAAAACAGAACCAGGTCTATTCTATAAATTCATAAACAACAAATTGCAGGTAAAGGATAATATTCAGAGGTTGAAAATGGGAAATAGATTCACGGAAGATGAAAAGGAAATGTGTGAAACACTAAACGAAAAGTTCCAAAGTGTGTTTGTACAAAATGAAATCTTTAGGGAACCAGACACAATAAGAATTCCAGAGAACAACATAGAGCACATAGAGGTGTCTAGAGACGAAGTGGAAAAATGCTAAGGAGCTAGGTAAGAACAAAGCAGTTGGTCCGGATGGAGTTTCACCATGGGTTCTGAGAGAATGTGCACCTGAGCTCAGCATTCCACTTCAACTGATTTTTCAGGCATCCCTGTGTACAGGAGCTGTAGCTGATGTGTGGAAAAAGGCTAACATAGTTCCAATCTACAAAAGTGGAAACAGGGAAGACCCCCTTAATTATAGACCTGTATCATTGACAAGTGTAATAGTCAAAATATTGGAAAAAATAATTAAAACTAAATGGGTAGAACACCTGGAGGAAAACGATATAATATCAGACAGACAGTATGGTTTTCGATCTGGAAGATCCTGTGTAACGAACTTGCTCAGTTTTTATGATCGAGCCACAGAGATTTTACAAGAAAGAGATGGTTGGGTTGACTGCATCTATCTGGACCTAAAAAAGGCTTTCGACAGAGTTCCCCATAAGAGGTTGTTCTGGAAACTGGAACATATTGGAGGAGTGACAGGTAAGCTACTAACATGGATGAAAAATTTCCTAACTGACAGAAAAATGAGGGCCACGATCAGAGGCAAGGTATCGGATTGGAGGAATGTCACGAGTGGAGTACCTCAGGGTTCAGTTCTTGCACCGGTAATGTTCATTGTCTACATAAACGATCTACCAGTGGGAATACAGAATTACATGAACATGTTTGCTGATGATGCTAAGATAATAGGGAAGATAAGAAACCTAGATGATTGTCATGCCCTTCAAGAAGACCTGGACAAAATAAGTATTTGGAGCAACACTTGGCAAATGGAATTTAATGTGAATAAATGCCATGTTATGGAATGTGGAATTGGAGAACATAGACCCCACACAACCTATAAATTATGTGAGAAATCTTTAAAGAATTCTGATAAAGAAAGGGATCTAGGGGTGGTTTTAGATAGAAAACTGTCACCTGAGGACCACATTAAGAACATTGTGCGAGGAGCCTATGCTACACTTTCTAACTTCAGAATTGCTTTTAAATACATGGATGGAGAAATACTAAAGAAATTGTTCACGACTTTTATTAGACCAAAGCTGGAATATGCAGCGGTTGTATGGTGCCCATATCTTAAGAAGCACATCAACAAACTGGAAAAGGTACAACGACATGCCACTAAGTGGCTCCCAGAACTGAAGGACAAGAGCTATGAGGAGAGATTAAAGGCATTAAACATGCAAAAACTAGAAGATAGAAGAAAAAGAGGTGATATGATCACTACATTCAAAATAGTAACAGGAATCGATAAAATTGATAGGGAAGAATTCCTGAGACCGGAACTTCAAGAACAAGAGGTCATAGATTTAAACTAACGAAACAAAGCTGCCGGAGAAATATACGAAAATTCAGTTTTGTAAACAGAGTGGTAGACGGTTGGAACAAGTTAAGTGAGAAGGTGGTGGAGGCCAAGATCGTCAGTAGTTTCAAAGCGTTATATGACAAAGAGTGCTGGGAAGACGGGACACCACGAGCGTAGCTCTCATCCTGTAACTACACTTAGGTAATTACACTTAGGTAATTACTAAGTTGGTATTGAGAGTCGAAAAGCAACGATGAGTTACCGCCACACACCAGCCAGCCACTCGCTGCCACTCCCTCAACACACCACTAAACTTTCTTCCCCAACAATACCATTTGTGGTGTTATTACACTATATACAGACGTTATATATAAGTATGTATATATTTTGTTCACCACAACTGTACAGCTAAGCTGATATAGTTAGTTCAGGCACTAAGAGTCGTCGCTATACACAGCTGGCGGCTCCCTCACTCTTTCAAGGTCACACGCACTAAACTTTCTCCCACAACAATACTGTTTGCAGTGTTATTACCCTATATACACATATTATATATAAATATCTGCATGTTTTATGCACCGTAACTGTACACCTAAGCTTGTAGTGCGCCCAAAGAGCATAGTAGAAACTCTCTGAACAGCTAGACAAATCGTGCAGACGACATCACCTCCGTCACCCAAATGGCTCCTCCGTCACCCAGATGGCTCCTCCCAGCATAACCCTTTTGCTGTTATTACACTAATACACACATTATATATAAGTATCTACATTTGTGTTCACCATAGAGAACCTCTGAGCTGGTATGGTGAATGTAAACAATAACAGGTGGCCACACAGTCAGTAAACGATGCTGTCTCCCTCCATCTCTCAGCATCACTCCTCCTACAGCGCTAATTATTACAACAATCCTGCTATTATCACAACCCTGGTTATTTATATCACAATCAGGGGTCATCTGTAATATTGTCATCGCTAAATAATAACAATTATATATTTATTTTGACATTTTTCGGCGATGCTGTGGTCACAAGCTGAACAGCAATGCTGCTCGCTCATGCTGCGTACGCCAGCCTTGGTTGCTCCCACAGTACTGTGGCTCTCACACCGGAGAATATTGCCTACGATTTTTTTAAACATGGCATCTGTTTACAAGAGCCCTGAGGAAGCTGATATGAACCCATGTAGCCGTGGGCCATTTGAATCGTGCCTGGCACCCAATGGCGTATATATATATCGTGTGCACCGTGGGACATGTTACTCGTGGCATATATATACGCCATGCGCAGCTTAAGCGTTAAACAAAAAATAATAAAAAATCATTGACATCGTTCTTGGGTGTGAAGACCTCAGTACTGAGTAAGCAACCTAGGGTAGCATATGCAGCATGAGTTAGCAGCACTGTTGTTCAGCTTGTGTCAACAGCAGCACATAAAAATGAGGAAACATGCAAGTAACTGCTATTATTTTGTAATGATAGTATCAATGAAGATTCTGATTAAAATAATGGCAATGTACACTATTCAGATTTCAGTGAACAAAATGCTGCTTATGATGTCCATAGCTTACACAGATTAGCCACTGCACTCTGCTATTGATTGTTGCATCTTCGAATCAAGAAACATCATCATGCTCCAATAGAAAATAAACGTGCAAAAATGGTTCATATTCAAAATTAACCGAGTACGATGCTGATGTTAATAGCATAATTGTGCCTAGAATTAGTGATAGGGATGTTTAATTAAAGGGATTATGGGGAGTCAGATAGTGTCGTCAGCTGACTAGGGCATTGATGTTGTGCTCTGTGTGTATGGGCCTATCAGACCAGCTTAGTATTTCATTGTGGTACACTAAAATATATAAATATAAATATATACAGAGGCGCCTCTGTTAATGAATTTAATCCGTTCTGGCACAGAGCTCATCACATGAAACGGTCGTCTTCTGAAACAAATTTTCTCATTTAAAATAATGGAAATAAAATTAAAACGTTCCACCACCAAAAAACATCAGTATGATATTCAATTTTTTTTATTTTTTCATAGAAAATAGAGTGGTCTTCCTGACATACACTGAACACATACACTTTCTGGGGGGAGCCCCATCAGCTCCCCAGAGCTTTACCAGGCTGATATGCTAAAGTCAGACTTTGGCATCAGTGATGTGTATGGAGTTCTAGGGCCTACCGGGGACCACGGCCAGAACCTGGCCCCCCTCAGAAAAGCAAGGGAGCAATGGCCTATAGCAACCCCCGTGTGGTTGGAAGCATTCTATGTCTGCCATCGACCGGGTCAAGCATCCAGAAAGGTAAGCATTCCAAACAAAACCCTATTCTGGATAAAATTGCTGCCAAAGCCAAACTAGTGGATAGAACTCCCCAACAGAAAACAAGCAAACTAGTATGATGTCACACATCACTGCTCCTCTGTCTGCGCAGCTCCCCCCTTCCCGGAAGGGGGGGGGAAGAGGGAGCCCCAGACCTCTCATGCCGGCTATCCACCATTCAGTTTCTTCGGCTGATGCTATAGGCGCCGGTTCTGTGCTCCGGCTCCATTCGTTGTTTCAGCACTGTACCTAGAGTGTGGTGTCTGTCTTCTAGGTGGTGCATGAGTCGGGAGTGAGTCTCCAGTACCCAGGCAAGGTACTGCTAACCAGTGCCCAAAGCTACCACACAACTTTCTAAGAACTGAACCCCCGAGATGTAATTACCTAAGTGTAGTTACAGGATGAGAGCTACGCTCGTGGTGTCCCGTCTTCCCAGCACTCTTTGTCATATAACGCTTTGAAACTACTGACGGTCTTGGTCTCCACCACCTTCTCACCTAACTTGTTCCAACCGTCTACCACTCTGTTTGCGAAAGTGAATTTTCTTATATTTCTTCGGCATCTGTGTTTAGCTAGTTTATATCTATGACCTCTTGTTCTTAAAGTTCCAGGTCTCAGGAAATCTTCGCTATCGATTTTATCAATTCCTGTTACTATTTTGTATGTAGTGATCATATCACCTCTTTTTCTTGTCTTCTAGTTTTGGCATATTTAATGCCTCTAACCTCTCCTCGTAGCTCTTGCCCTTCAGTTCTGGGAGCCACTTAGTAGCGTGTCTTTGCACCTTTTCCAGTTTGTTGATGTGCTTCTTAAGATATGGGCACCACACAACCGCTGCATATTCTAGCTTTGGCCTAACAAAAGTCGTGAACAATTTCTTTAATATATCGCCATCCATGTATTTAAAAGCAATTCTGAAGTTAGAAAGCGGGCATAGGCTCCTCGCACAATATTCTTTATGTGGTCCTCAGGTGATAGTTTTCTATCTAGAACCACCCCTAGATCTCTTTCTTTATCAGAATTCTTTAACCACTTAACTGCGCCAACCGAGTTCTCTCGGTCGGCGGGAAACTGCGCCAACCGAGAAAACTCGTTTTGATTTTTCGTAACCAATTCTAAATGTGTACGAGGTTGGTTGTGTACGAAATGGACTCTTAGGACCTCCAGTGAGAGGCAGCCATCTTGGAAAAAAATCCCAGAATGCCCTGGGGCTGCTGGCTGGGTTAGTACTGAATGAGCAACCATGGGTGGCGCACGCGCCTCTGGCTCCCAAACACCTGTCCGACGTGGTGTTGAAGATAATGCTCTGTCGGTGAAATTCAAACCTTATTGTTTGAAGAACATAAGGGTCATAATGTTGGGGAAGCCAGGCGCAATAAGGACCTAACACAAAGGTCGGATGCAAGTGATACAGCACCTATGAGGACGATACAGCGAGCGTATCCAGTTGAGGCTCTGAGCGTCACTCTTGCAATCCTATGCTATTTATTTAGATGATACTTAGATGAATCGTTTTCTGCGTTCAGTGATGATGCATCTGATACAAATGGCATAGATGAACAGTGTTAGCGGCTTCCATTTTGGTGTTTTCCATAGATATTTTCAAGGATGTCTGAATCTCTTCCCAACTGATGGACACTCTTGAGGCTAGCTGAATCTCTTCCTGACTGATGGACACTCTTGAGGCTAGCTGAATCTCTTCCTGACTGATGGACACTCTTGAGGTATGCTGAATCTCTTCCTGTGTGGGACCATACAAAGCATCTTTTCAAGACTATCTTACAAATTGATCTTTTCCTATAATCTTTTCAATACTACCTTATGCTTTACAAGCTTGGTTACATACAACCTACAAGTACTAAAGCCAAGGGTGTACGTGAGTGCGTTATTTGCAAGCACACAGAATGAAGAAACAAGCAGCGAAAATTTATCTGTACCTGGTGCACTGAGAGCGAAGTCGCGCTGTGTACCTTGGGCTACTTCGTTGATTATTATTCACTTCCGAAGTACTGAGTGTGTAATACAGTGTGTTACTGTGTAAATAGTGTGTGAAACTGTACATATTGTAATTTTAGTGAATTTTTAACAGGTAATATTGCGACAATAAACATTTATTGTGGACACATTACTGACACATGTATCACAGTTCCATGGAACATTATGAACGTTCTACTGTATGCATATTGTAAAGGACACAATATGCATCATATACGATAAAAAAAACAAATAAAACCGCATTGGAAATACATAAAACAAATAATTGAAAATATATTTGTGGCAACACCCGGTGCTTGAATGGCCCGCGCGACCGTGTCTGGGCGAGTCACGCACGGGCGACCAGGCCCTGATGACGTCACAGCGCACTTTGTCCACGTCCCTACAGCCAAAGTAAGTGGAATTTGGTATTTATTTTTACATAGACATGTTCAGGGAGGGAATTTATCATTTTACGAAGAAAAAAGAATTTTTTTGGGACACTTCATTTCATGGCGCACCGGGGGAATTCTCAATAAACTCAACGCAGCACGGTGGTTAAGGCAAGCAGGGGATGTTTGAGAAATTTAGAAAAAGAAGTGGCATTCATAGTGTTCTGAGTGTTGTGAGCTGGTGCTAAGCTGGTGGAAGGGGACTCACCTTCCAAACAGTAACACCTCTCCTCCTCCCCCCTCCCCCCTCTCACCATCTTCCATACGCATCATGAGTCCTCCATAAAGGTAAGATAAAAATATGCACTGTATTGTAGTTAGAAAAAACATTGTATTCAGTATAAATGCATTTGTAAGTTAATATTTTATAGGGTGGGGAACGGATTAATTCAATTCCCTTTATTTCTTATGGGAAAAATTGCTTCGACTTATGATATTTCGATTTACGATCCATCTCTGGAAATGGATTACCATCATAAGTCGAGGTCCCACTGTAGTTTGCTTGTTTTCTGTTGGGGAGTTCTATCCACTAGTTAGGCTTTGGTAGAAATTTTAACCAGATTAGGGCCGGGTTCGTTCTTCCCCTCAAGTCTTCGCGTCTGGGATTTTTGTCTCATGTTCTTGTCGGTTGTAGGGGTGCTGGTGGCTTTGTTGTTGGTCTCCTGCCTGCGTGCTTTGTCTGGTGCCGTGTACTGTTGCCTCGTCTTGGGTGGTACTGGCGGAGCCGCCCCAGCTTGCGTTCGGGGTTGTTGTTACTTCTGCCCCGTTCCGCACGCTGGTTTCGGGCATTGTTTTGCCTCGGCCTGCTCATGCACCTCCTGAACTTTCCTCGTCGTGAGGTCCGGGTGCTCTCGTTCTCTCTCTTCCTCAGTTTGTTGTGGCCCCTTCCATTCGGGATTGTTTTTCTTACGCTCTTTTCTTGTTGGCTTTAGACTTTGGGGGTTGGGTCGGGGAGCTTCATGATCTCCTCTGGCTAAGGGGTTTCTGCTCCTTCGGTCCTGGTGGTCGCTTTGTTAGGTTGCAGCCGTCTCTGTCTTTTCTGGCGAGATTGAAATGACTGCATTTCGGTGGGGGCCTTTGGTTGTTGATGCTTGGTTGGTCAGGCCAGGGGTGCGTCATGTGTTGTCTGTTGCGGCTTCACTGCCATTTTTTGCGCGCCATGGCTTTGGTGGCCGAGGATGGGTTTTGGGTTGACCCGGTTCACTTCTTCCCTGTTCCTGGGTCTCTTGGGTTCTCCACAGGGTATTAAATCTAGCCAGCCTGCGGTTTATCCCCATTCCCCGACGTCGTAAGTTTTGCTGCTTGGCTGCCATCTTTGGCACATGTCTTGGGTTTTGGAGGTCAACAGGGTCCTGGCTGCTCGCTACCTGGTGTATATTCCATGGCCAGGTAGGGCCTGTGTTGCCTTGGGTCAGCGGGTTGCATCAAGTTGTCTAGACTTGTGTTGAGGAGTGAGGACAAACTGCCTCCCGGTTAAGTCCCTGTCTTTCCTTTTCTTTGGGCAGTTAGCTCCGGGGAGCTGACGGGGCTCCCACAGAAAACCAGCGTTGAATGTAATGAAATGCCATTTTCTGGGCGAGTTCCAGAGGCTTCCCAACATCCCTCCCTCCGGTCGGCGATGTTTTTCGCACTTTTTGACAATCAGCCTTAGAACTGTAGGTTGGGTCACCAGTGGATGGGTCTGGGGCTCCCCCTTCTCCCTCCCGGGGAGGGGTGGGGTGGGGGGCAGACAGCGGTGCGCAACGTCATGCTTGTTTGCTAATTTTTATTTGGGAATTCTGTCCACTTGTTCGGTCTTCGGTCGCAATAGTTTACCAGAATAGAGGTTTGTTTTGGGGGGCCTACCTTTCTGGGTGCCTATCCCGGTCGATGGCAGACATAGAATGCTCCCAACAATAAGGGGGGGTCTCTATAAGCCATTGCTCCTTGTGCCTCTCTAGAGGGGGGCCAGGTTCTGATTCGTGATTCCTGGTAGGCAAGAACTCCATGCTTTGACTGAAGCCAGAAAGTTATACATATCCGTTCAGCCTGGATAGCTCCGGGGAGCCTCCGGGACCACCCAGAAAATGTCGTTTCATTATATTCAACGCTGTTTTTTTTGCCTCCATCATGCTGCCTGTTGGGTCCTGTTGACACATTCAACCCTGAATCCTGCGAGCTTTGTTGTTTGTTTGTGGCTCCCATCACCCAATCTGTTGATGACATTCTTCGGGTGCAGGCAGCTCGTGCATTGCTGGATAGTTGTTGTAACCCGCTAGTTTGGTTGCTTCCCGAATGCCCCGAGGCTGCCCCGTTTTTGCTTCTAAGGACCCGGATTTGGGGGTTTTGGTCTCGTCGGCCTTGGTTCTGTCCATGCCTCCTCGTTCTTCCCTTGCTGTGGTTCATTCGGCCCACCCCCCTGCTTCCAGCTCCTAGCGGTCTATGGTCTTGGGGTCAGGGCAAGGTTTTCGAGGTTTGAACTCGGGTGGTTTCGGGGCGTTGCCCCTTCTGGGGTTGTGTCAGAGGTGTTCAAGTCTGTTCCTCCAGCCGTAGCTCCGGAGTCTGACCAGTGGGCCTGCTTTCTTCCTGCTGTTGCCGCCCTGGCTTTTTCTTGTGAGGCCGGGCTTTGGAGGACAACTTGCCCACGGAGGCGTGACGTGGTGGTTCCCGGGGTTGGGAAGGAGCTGACTTGGGGGCTTTGGGGCTCGTTGGACCCTGCCTGGGTTTCTGACCTTCCAAGTGAGGCTTACTGTTACAAGGAGTGGGGTTTTCCTTTCTTCCCTCTGCGTACGAGTTGCCTTTGGGTGTTGGCCCCTCCAAGGTTCGGTTCCGTGTCCCTACGGGCCCTGTATGACTATGGGGTGCATCTGTGCCTTCGTGATTTTATGCTTCTGCATTATTGCACCATCTGTCGCTTCAGGTGGAGTTTACCTCCAGTCCTTTCTAGGAGTCGTTGGTACTCTTCTGTTCTTTTCACATCTTTCGATGCTGTTTCAAATTTTTACTAGTCACCTCTTTTCGTCCTTGTCTCGACATTATTAATACTTGTTCTATATTCCATGTTAGCACCCTCCCCAGGGGTTGAGTGGTACAGCCCGGACCTCGTGTCTGTGCATGCACCATGGGTGATTGTTTTGTTCTGGTCGGTGTAATTATGCGTCGGTGTTCAGGGCTCTTTCTCCCGGGTTTTACATTGATCTCGCTCATCTTCTCTCTCCAGTCATTGCCCTCTAGTTATTGGGGTTGTTCTGAGTTATATGTGGGAACACATCTAGTTAATTCTCTGCATCTGGGTGTGGGGTTGCTAGGAGTGGCACCTCCTCCGCCTCTCCACCTCTCCACTGCACCTGCTCTTCTGCAGGACTTTTACACGGCTACGCTGTGTCGTGACCTGATAGTGCCTCTGCTCTAACAGATGAGATTGTACCGTCTGGTGTCTTTGTCAGCTGGGACTCTGGACACTTCTTCATTGCCCGTCGTTTGGTGCCTGGCTGCACCTGTATATGTTCCGAACCATAATGATGTTTGACCCATGTAGCAGTTGGGTCAGCCCATGTGTTGAGTTTTTCTGCGATGGTCACCTGGGTTGACATCGGCGAACGCTGATTTTAACCCTTAAAAGTGCGCATCACTTCATGAAGTGCTAGGCGTTTTACCAGTCGACTGCTCTTCACCTCATATGAAGTGTTGGAGCACTACGCAAGATTTAAAACGGCCCGCGGATACACGGGGTCACCACACCTTCTCAGGGCTCTTGTAAACAGACGCCATTTTAAAAAAAAAATCGTGGGCCCAACTCCCAGGTGTTAGGGGCCTCAGTATCGCGTAAGCTACCAAAGCCTGACGCACGCAGCATGAGCTCACAGCACTGCTGTTCAGCTTGTTGTGACCACAGCATCGCCGTAAAATGCCCATAATACTTGTTCATGCTATTATATAGCAATGATATTATTACAGAAGAACCCCTGACTGTGATAAAAGTGACCAGGGTTCTGATAATAGCAGAATTGCGTTGATATTTAGCGCTGTGCGCCATGGAGGGGAGGAGTACTGCTGTGGGAAGGAGGGTGGTGGCGATGTTTCTGACTGTGTGTGGCCACTTTGTATTGACTGCACTCAGCATACCAGCATAGTGGTTCGCTATAGTGAACACAAATGTAGATACTTATATATAACGTGTGTATAGAGGGTATAAACAGCAAGAGAAGGTTTGGAGAACCGCCCTCATTTTGGCGAGGGCGGTGGCGTCGTCTGCACGACGCCACGTGTAGACGACGGTGTTGTTTACTGGTTACCACAATGGTCTATGGGCACCATACCAGTTTATTTGTACAAGTATGGTGAATAAAACAGGTAGATATTTATTTATAATGTGTGTATATAGCGTAATAACACCACACAGTATTGTTGGAGGAGAAATATTAGTGCGTGTGGCCTTGAGGGAGGCAGCCATCAGCTGACTGTGTTAGGTCCTATGTCTTTGTGACTTTACTCCCCATACAAGCTTAGATGTACAATTATGGTGAACAAAACATGTAGATACCTTATTATATACCGTCTGTATATAGTGAATTAGCAAAAATAGTATTGTGGGAGGAGAATGTGGGCGAGTCAGATGACTGGAGGAGGGCCGGGAGTGTCTGTGCTGGTACCGGCAGGTCACATCCTCGTTACTTTTTGACTCATATAGCTATTAGTGGTTCTTATAGTGAACAAAACATGCAGATACTTATATATAACCTGTGCTTATAGTGTAATAACCGACAAATGTATTTGTAAACTGATTGATGAACATAACTGAATCAACAATATGCACACCATATTTTTGAGTACAGCAATGATTCACCTCATTTTATTATATAAATATATCAAACTACACACTATTGAATAATATTACAGAAAAAAAAACTATGAAACATCAATAGAGACATTGAAATAATTAGGTAATTATCTCTTTGTGGCAACTCTGGCCTGACAGCTGGCGAGCAACAGACCGCCTGGGACACATGCTGAGTCAGCGCCTATAATTTGCCAGACTTCCCACCCTAGCGGGCAATATATGGCACTTACGATTTTTTTATTTTTTTCCCGTGATCAGTGAACACAATTAACAGGTTAGGAAGAAAAATTTTTTTTTTTTCCAAATGACATGGCCTGTGCGGATAGCAGGATATTAGACCCCCGAGCATGTTAAGGGTTAATGTTCACCATTTTCCCATAGAATTGACATCCCCATGGTGTTGTGGAACGTCACTGCCCTAGCCTTGGTTTCCTGTTCTTGGGGTCTGGGTTTTGGTACTTATGTGGGGGTTTGCTTCTCTCATTTGCACTTGCGTTTGGGTGCGTGTCTTGTTTTTCCCTCCTTCCTGGTCTGTGTTCATGTACCTTCTGTTGCCAATTGCTTATGTTCTTGTCCCTGGCTTCTGGTTCTTGGACTGTCTTTTGGGTCTTTTTGTTACATTTTTACATCTTCCTACACATTGTTGTGTATCTTGGTAGGTGCATGTTGGCTATTCTCATGCTTGTGCTAAGTTGGGATATGTTTTTGTTCAGTTTCCTGTTGTATAACAGGCCCAGTGTTTCGGTGTAGCTCTTATATAGAGAGTTCTTATATAGAGAGTTCTTATATAGAGAGTTCTATATAGAGTTCTTCCTCCTCTTCTTGTCTGTCACTACCAGCTTTTGTGTTGTAGTGTCTGCTGGTGTGTGTGGCTTCCGGTCACCCACCCCTGTCCATACAGTTCCTTTTTGTTGGGGCGCTTGGCTTCTGGCCCTAGCAATGGCTTTACTTTATGTTCCTTTCTGGACAGTACGTTTTTGTTTTAGTATGGTACATGTCTTTTGTGGTTCTCCTTCCTTCCTCAGTAACTCGTACTTTGTTCTACCCTGCTGGGGCTGGTGGTGCCACTTCTGTGGGTTACGGTGTCACTGTTTTTCGCTTTGCATCTCGGGTTTCGGCTCGTGGTGCTCGGTTCCTTGTTGGCCTCTGCCTGGGCCTTGGCTCTTGGGGTTTTCGCTGCCCTTTTTGCCTTTGCTGTTTGCGGAGTTTGCAGTTGGCAGTTTCTGCAAGCAGCGGCTTCTTGTCGTCAGTTATTTGGCCTTTTGTTCCTTCATGGGTCCCGGGGGATGGGGGTGCCTCCCAGATTGGGGCGCTTCTGCTTGGCTGGGTTGGTTCTTTCCCAGGTTTGCGTTTTTTTTCCATGGCAGACGTTCTTTTTTGTTCTTTGCCGTGGTTATAGCGCAGCTTGCTCAGTGTCTGCACCCATGGGTTTTCCCATGGCTCCACCTCTTTTACATGGTTGGTCCGATCCGTGGCAGGGCTTGTTTGGTCTTCTCCTCGAGTCTTCTCGTCTGGTACTTTTGACTCGAGTCTCTCGCCATCTATTTGGTGGTCAGGTGGCTTCTTGAATGTGTCCCATCTGTGTCCTGCTTCTCGGCGGCGGTATGGGGTTTTCTGGCGATCCTTCTTTTTCTTTTTGTCTCTTCATAGATGTATTATGCTCTTTGTTGTCGTGGTCTTGTCCTTCTCTCGTCGTGGTTCCGGGTCGTCTTCTGGCCGCATACTGTCGCCCTGTCTCGTGTGGCACTGGCGGAGCTGCTTTGGTTTGCTCCAGTTTTGTTGTTCCTTCTGCACCGTTCACGGGTTGTCTCGGGCATTGTTCACCTCTGGCCTGCTCATACTTCACCTGAACCATCCTGCTCTGGGGCATGGCGCTCTTTTCTCTATTCCCTTCGGTTTGTTGTGGCCCTTTGGTTCCGGAGGGGTCCCTGGGGTTGTTGCTTGGTTGGGGGTGCTGCTTTTTGTTTCCGGTTACAGCTCTCCGTCATTCTTTGCATGCCACGGCTGCATTTTGGGTTGATCTGGTTTCCCTTCTTCTCTGTTCTCGGGTTCGGGTCTCTCGTGCAGAGATCCTTTACTGCTAGAATCCACTCAGTAAAACATCTAAATTACTGGGACCGGCTAAAGAGCCTAAATCTGTACTCCCTTGAGCGCAGGCGGGAGAGATACATAATAATTTACATGTGGAAAATAATGGAGGGGCTGGTCCCAAACCTGCACACAGAAATAACATCACATGAGACCAGAAGACATGGCAGGATGTGCAGAATACCCCCGTTGAAAAGCAGAGGTGCAACAGGTACTCTGAGAGAGAACTCTATCAACATCAGAGGCCCGAGACTGTTCAACACGCTTCCACTACACATAAGGGGCATAACTGGCCGACCCCTCACAGTGTTCAAGAGAGAACTGGATAAGCACCTCCAAAGGATACCTGATCAACGAGGCTGTGACTCATACGTCAGGCTGCGAGCAGCCGCGTCTAACAGCCTGGTTGATCAGTCCAGCAACCAGGAGGCCTGGTCGACGACCGGGCCACAGGGACACTAAGCCCCGGAAGCACCTCAAGGTAAGGTAACCTCTCCGGTCGTCCTCTGGGTCCTTTGGTCTAGCCGGCCTGCGGTCTCTCCCCGTGCCCCTGACGTTTATAGGTTTGCTGCGCTTCCTTCAGTCTTTGCTGGCATGTCTTGGGCCTCCCTGAAGGGTCCAGGTTCTGGCTCATGGTCCCCTGTATGCAAGAAATCTGTTCACTTTGATGCCAGAAAGCTAATAGTTACATATCCAACCTGTCCTCTTAAAAAGAACGTCGCTTTTAGCCGTTTGCCCGTATGGCCGAATATGGACGTAATTTGAAAATAATAAAAAATGAAGATAAATTTGGGATTTTTTTTTTCAACAGCAGTAAGTTAAGGGTTCTCTGATAGGTTAGGTGGGCAGGAATTCTCATAAAGTTTCAAAACGGTATGAAAAATGTTAATGGAAAGAATCCTTTTCTAAGCTTCCCGAGTAAGCCTGACGACTCAACAGAAAACGGAACAGTACGTCACTTTTGTGAGTGGATTTCATTTCAAATTACGTCCAAGTTTGGCCATAGCGCGCATATGAGTGAAAAGTGACGTTATTTTTAAGAGGACGGGTTGACATATCAGTCTGGATAGCTCCGGGGAGTCTCCGGGTCTCACCCAGACAATGGCGTTCCATTACATTCAATGCTGTTTTTTTTATTATTTTTCCCGTGATCGGGGAACACAAATGAACACTTATACAAGACGAAAATTTCCTTTTTTATTTTTGTTATTTCTTACACCTGGTGGTGTTGCAGGCTATTAAGGCAAGTGCCTCCCAGGGGTTAATAAATGACAAAATAATTGTAAATGTTGAATCTTCTGTTCATTCTGTTAAACTGTGTTGATTATCTTTGTCTTTAGTACCCTATCTATTAATAATTTAAAGTCTTTGCATTATAAATAATTGTTTTGAAATACTCTTTCTTATACTGTATAGTACATTAGTGTCAGTATATTTTGGTTAATTTTCAAGTGTGGACAGTTAATGCAGTTTTATTACATTACTGTATTTTAAAGGTGGGAACTGCACAGTTGCTGCTTGCTCGCCACATGACCAACAAGTCTTTCAATGAGGTAACAGAGGCCACTTCACCTAGAAAACCTGAACCTACCAGTACAATGTAAGTCTTGATGAATATACCTGATATAAATTAATCTTGTTTATTTTTCATGTTGTGATATCCATAATCCATGTGACAGGTGTGAATGATTGTATATATACATCAATCAGCATTATATGAGTTTTCTTGTTAATCATCTTTTTATCTATGGGAAGATCCAGTCTCGACAAATGTACTAAAGTTTTCATTGGTCTCTCACATGAATTTTCAACCTAAGGTTGGCAGGAAAATGATTAGACTTTAATCTCACATGCTTTCCACTAGTGCACTACTGTACTTAAATTATGTTATTGGTCCATGATGCATCAAACCTGATACCATTCAATGGTTCTAGGTAGAAGCCTTGGCTATTATTGATTACCCAATGATTAAAAATTTAATTCTAACATCTGAATACAAGGAAAGTCGCTATGTTAAAAGAAATCTTCCATAGAGTAAGTTATGATTGGGACTTGAGCATGATGCCTAGATACGTTTTTTGTAGTTGAGACATTGTGCTAAAAATGCTGCATAAATTAGATTTTGAATATTCAAAGCTCAACTTCCAGAAAAAGTTCTGCTTAATATGACCCTGTTTATTCCAATATGCAGTATGTTACCTCCTGTTTCTCGATACTCTTGAAGTATATCGTGGGATGTACTTATTGCCAAATATATTTTCTTTGGGTTTTGCGCATGAATTATTGCCATGCGATACGTATATATGTGGCTACGCGGCTGCGAGCAGCCGCGTCCAACAGCCTGGTTGATCAGTCCAGCAACCAGGAGGCCTGGTCGATGACCGGGCCGCGGGGACGCTAAGCCCCGGAAGCACCTCAAGGTATCCTCACGGTAAGGTATGATGGACAATTGTACTGTAAGTTTGTGTGCAAATCCACATCCTTAACCAATGCACTATGCATAGCACCTTAACACTTTGTTCCTGTAATAGTGTTCTTGCAGTCATTATAAAAATGCACGTGATTACAGCCGTGACGGATCGTAAGTCGAAGCAATTTTTCCCATCAGAAATAAAGGGAATTGAATTAATCCGTTCCCCACCCTCCAATATATTAACTTACAAATACATTTTATACTGAATACAATGTTATTTCTAACTACAATGCAGTACATAGGTTTATCTTACCTTTATGGAAGGCTGGAGGGCTCTTGATGGCATATGGAAGATGGTGATGAGGGGGGAGGAGGAGAGGTGCTACTGTTTGGAAGGGGGAGTCCCCTTCCATTATCACATCACATCATTCAGTGATGTTTTCTCTGGGGTACTCTCACTCCTACGTTTTGCCTGAATACCACTAGGACCTGGTTGTAGTTCACTGCTTGTTTGTCTCACTACAAATTTGTCAAGACACTTGTTTTTCCCTTTGTTTTAACATTTGTCTGTAGTGATGCATCACAGTGTCATTGAATAGGTTAAGGCAACTTGATTTGGGTGAGTCGTTTCAGCAAAGGTTTACAATTCTTCCCATGCTGCACACATTTTCTTTATCGTTGAGGAAGGACATTCTGTACTGGCACATCCTTCCCTGAAGAAATTTCCTCAACTGCCTCTTCTTGCTGCTCCTTTTGAAGGGTTTGGAGTTCTTCGGTGGTCAGTTCTTCATTGTGTTCTTCCACCAACTCTTCCACATCAGCACCATCCAACTCTAAACCCAATTGCTGACCCAGAGAAACAATTTCCTCAACAAGAGGCACTTCAGGTTCAGGGTCAAACCCCTCAAAGTCTCGTTCTGCATCACATTCAGGCCACAGTTTTCTCCAGCCAGAGATCATGGCTCTTACAGTCACTTCTTGCCAGGCTTTGTCAACAAGTTTTAAAGCACTATACATGTTAAAATGGTTTTTCCAGAACTCTCTGAGGGTGAGGTTTGTGGCATCCGTCACTTCGACATCTCCAGAAAAGTGCCCTTTCATAAAGTTTCTTATAATTGGCAATGATTTTCTGGTCCATAGGCTGAAGTAGAGGAGTGGTGTTGAGAGGAAGGAACTTTATTGTAATAAAACTAAATTCCTCCATCAATGAATCCTCCAAGCCTGGAGGATGGGCAGGAACATTGTTGAGGAAAAGCAGGGCCTTGAGTGGCAAACTGTTCTCCTGCAGATATTTTTTGGTGGCAGGGCACACCACCTCATTCACCCACTCCGTAAAAAATTGCCTAGTCACCCATGCCTTAGCATTAGCCTTCTACATCACACACATTTTGTGTTTCTGCACATTATAAGTTTTGAAAACCCTTGGATTTTCGGAACGATACACAAGTAAAGGTTTAATTTTCAAATCACCATTCGCATTACCACACAACACGAGTAAACCGATCTTTCATAGGCTTGTGTCCGGGCAATGACTTCTCCTCCTTGGTAATGTATGTTTTTCTTTGGCAATCTTTTCCAGAATAGTCCTGTCTCGTCACAATTAAACACTTGTTGTGGTAGGTAGTGGTAGGTATGCCCGAAACGCTATGCGTACTAGTGGCTTTAGGTACAGTATTGTATGTACAAACCTCTTTCTTTAAATCAAACAGAATGTTTGTACTGTAACTCTGCAACTATGTATGTACTTTTCCTAAATAAATTAAGTGGAATTTGGTACTTATTTTTACATAGACATGTTCAGGGAAGGGAATTTATCATTTTACAAAGAAAAAAGAATTTTTTGGGAACACTTCATTTCATGTGCACCGTGGGAATTTCTCAATAAACTCCGCGCAGCACGGTGGTTAAAAGGTCTTTGTGCAATTTTCTTGCCTTTTCACAAATGATGGACTCCGAAACGCTATCAGCTCTCATCCTGTAACTACACTTAGGTAATTACCCGCTAACTCCTTGTTGTGTATCCAAATTAATATTAACTGTTCAACATCCTCAAGTGTTTGTGTTCTATGTTTCGTGATTATTGATACGCCTTTTGCCACTTTAGCACTCATAATGTCCTGTTTCTTAGCCAGTATGGTGAATATTGTTGACTGAGATTTGTTGTATTGCCTAGCTAGTTCAACAACCCGCACACCATCTTCATATTTACGAATCATCTCTTGTTTCTGCTCTGTGGTCATCCTTACATGGGTTTTCATATGTTGAACCTTACCACTGACTTTCCTGGGCCTCATGGCGTGATATATAATAATTACTTTTATGTTCAAAATGCAAAAAATCACCACAAAAGCGGAATTTCTTATAGGCGCGATCGTCACTAAGTGGGCAGCTGTAGTAAAGTGAGGCAGGTCGGCCTGCGTGACCGGGAACCACGCACTCGGTCGACTCGAACGTGTACCAACAAATATCATTAAACGATGACACCATCGTATGTCGAGTCGCATTTTTCTATCAAATTTACATCATAACTCAAATTATCATAAGTCGGGGCAATCATAAGTCGAGGTGCCAGTATCTTCGTTTGTGGTATCTTCGTTTACGATTGTAATCCATTCCCAGAGATGCATCGTCAACCAAACATTCGTCAACCTAAACGAATTATCCCATAAGAAATAATGTAAATCGAATTAATCCGTTCCACACCCCTCAAAAATATTAACTTAAAATACATTTCATACAAAATAGTACTCATATTTTTCATACACAAAACAATCAGGTTTAAATAAAAACCATAAATAAAATATGTGAACATTTACCTTTACTGATGACTCTTGGTGGCATATGGGAGACGGTGAGGAGGGAGGGGAAGAGGAGCGGTGTTGGTGTATGGGGAGGGAGGGAGCAAGTAATGGTGAGACCGTTCCCTACTTGCTTTAAACACTTTCATATCTGCATCTTCTGGTTCAGATTTTCCTTTCAAACATTTCACTGCTTCTGTTATGTGGCAGCCAGTCACTTAGTCACAAGTCAGTCAAACATTCACAGTCAAGACCAGTCACAAGCAGTCATAACCAAAGGCAGTCAAGCACTTGTAGTTGTGGTAGCAACCGGTTAGACATTTAGTCATTTAGCCATTTACAGTCGATCAGGTTTTCACAGTCGGTAAACAACAAGAGTTTAATGTCATAAAGTCTGCCTCCTGATCTACCAGCTGGTAGCAATGAAGCCTGTATTAATATCGTTCAGATGTGGCTTAGGTGGGGGGACTCCCCCCTCTCACCGGGGGGAGTCCGGTGAGAGGCATGGAGGTAGTGAGGAGGGTCTGGTGGCGGGATGGGAGCAGCGGGGAGGGTGCGGTGTGGGGGACGGAGGTTCACCCCACCATCCATCCAACCCTTCACCATCCATCCATCCAGTCCCCCCACCATCCATCCATCCAGTCCCCCCACCATCCAT
>WNGS01158011.1:41100-56260 GCA_020271785.1 Procambarus virginalis
CTGTCGTGTACTCACCTAGTTGTACTAACCTATTTTGTTGCGGGGGTTGAGCTCTGGCTTTTGGGTCCCGCCTCTCAACCGTCAATCAACAGGTGTACAGTTTCCTGAGGCCTATTGGGCTCTATCATATCTACACTTGAAACTGTGTTTGGAGTCAGCCTCCACACATCGCTTTCCTAATGCATTCCATTTGTCAACCACTCTGACACTAAAAAAGTTCTTTCTAATATCTCTGTGGCTCATTTGGGCACTCAGTTTCCACCTGTGTCCCCTAGTGTGGTGTGCCCCTTGTTTAAACAGCCTGTCTTTATCAACCCCCTTTTTCGTGTCTCCGTGGGCCCTGTCTGGGGTCTGTCTGCTCCGTTCTGCCTTTGCGGGAGCACGTTGCTCTTTACCTGTGGCATGTTGCGGTGGTGCCTGTTGCTACTACTGCGCGTGTGCTTTAGTACCGTGTTTCGCGGGTGGCGTGTCCTTATTCCTGGGGTTTATGTTCTGCTCTTTCGTCCTGCCTCACCCCAGTTGTTTTTCCTGCATCTCTTTTTGTCTGTTTTGCCTGCACTTACTGATATGTTGGGGGGGGGGGGGGCGTGGTAGGTTTCCACCACTTCCTTGCTTGTGCGTTCCCTTGTTTTCCTCCTCTGCCACAGGGGTGTTCTGCGTGTGTTCCTTGCTTCTAGGGCTTTTTTCGGCCTGTGTCCTGTGGTGTGCTTCTTTGTATCGGTCTGTTGCAGTTGCTCGTACCTCTTGGTTTGGGTCCAGTTCTGGCGGCAACCCGTCCGCCTTCTTGGGTTTCCTTGCTTGCCCTGCCAATTGGTTTTTTCGGGGTCTGGCGATGTCCCGCGTCGGACCTGTCATTTCTGAACTCCTGGCGGGTTTGCTTGCTTGGAGTTTTTCTGTTCGGCAGATGTTCCATCTCCTTGTGCCACCTGAGTTCGGTGGTCGCGCCCGAGATCTCTTGCGGCTCCGCCTTTTCCTGGGCTCGGAGGGGCCTTATTGGGGCTGCTTCAGTCTGCCTCATGGTCTCGCCTCCAGCTGGTGGTCGGTGTCCCACCTGCGTGTTTCTCTTGGCGGCAGTATGGGGTGTTTTGGCGGTCCTTCCTTTTCCTGTCCCTTCTTAGGTGGTTACTCTTGTTACCGTCGGCTTGGTTTTTGGTGGGGGTTGGGGGCCGTCGTCGTGCCGCATACTGTCGCCTCTCTCTTTTTGTGCGGCGCTGGCGGGGCCGCTTTGGCTTGCTTTCAGTCTTGGTGTTGCTTCTACACCGTTAGTAAGCTGTCTTGTGCGTCGTTTCACCTCCGGCCTGTTCGTGCGCCGCTTGCACCATCCTGGTCTCCGCGGTTGTGTGCCACGGCGTCTGTGTCCGGAGCGCATTTTGCGTTGATCCGGTTCTATTCTTCCTGGTTTGCCTGTGCTGGTGTCCCGGGTTGTCAGCCGTGTTCTTGCGGCTCGGCTGCCTGTGTTCTTCCCTCCTGTCCGTGGCGTTCGTGGCTTTGCTGCTCTCGCTGCCGTTTGGATGACGTGTTCTCGCAGTCTTTCGGGCATGGATCTTTGGTGTTCGTTCGAGGGCCTTGCTGCTCATTGTTGTGTTGTTCCCGGGACTGTCCGGGGCTGTGGCGCCTTGGGTTGGCATTGCTGCCGGTTGTCTCGCTTCCAGGGGAAGGGTGCGTGGTGTCCGCCTCCCGGTTCCGTTCCTTTTGATCTTCCTCTGTGGGTAGTTAGCTCCGGGGAGCCGACGGGGCTCCCCCAGAAAACCAGCGTTGAATGTAATGAAACGCCATTTTCTGGGTGAGTCTCGGAGGCTCCCCGGCAACCCTCCCTCCCTCCGGTCGGCGGTTTTTCGCGTGTCTTGACATCCAGCCTCAGAACTGATGGGTGGATAGCCGGCGTGTGAGGTCTGGGGCTCCCCCTTCCCCCTCCCGGGGAGGGGGGAGCTGCGCAGACAGCGGCGCGGTGACGTGTGACGTCATACTAGTTTGCTTGTTTTCTGTTGGGGAGTTCTATCCACTAGTTCGACTTTTGGTAGCAATTTTAACCAGAATAGGGGTTTGTTTTGGGGCGCTTACCTTTCTGGGTGCCTGTCCCGGTCGATGGCAGACATAGAATGCTTCCAATCACACGGGGGCTTCTATAGGCCATTGCTCCCCTTGCCTCTCTGAGGGGGCCCGGTTCTGGTCGTGGTCCCCGGTAGGCCTAAGAACTCCATACACATGACTGATGCCAAAGTCTGACATTAGCATATCAGCCTGGGATAGCTCCGGGGAGCCTCCGGGACTCACCCAGAAAATGGCGTTTCATTACATTCAACGCTGGTTTTCTTGAAAAACAATGCCATCTGTTGCATGTAAGAGCAACACACACATGCTATACTAAATATGTTACAATTCCATTTCAATGTTTCTGATTGCATTGATAATTAAATTTTCATACATTTTGATTTATTTCATTTTGATTTAATTATTTTGTATGAATTACATTGGAATTGAGCTGTTGTTTACCATACCGTTCATTTTGTGAGTATAGTTTTTTTTTATTTGTTCATGTTTTCATTTAATTTTTTTACTGTTTTTCTTATATTTCAGTGATGGGAACATTAGATCACTTGATGTTCCCAATTTTCTGATGGGAACATCAGACCATTTGGGGAGGCATCGGATGAGGGAGTGGGGAATGGTGGGGATGGAGAAGGGGACGGGATAGTTTGGGAAGGTGGGGACGAGGGGATGAGGGAATGGAGAATGTTGAGGAGGACAAAGGGACAGGGGAGTGGGACATGGTGAGAAGGAAGAGGGTATGGTGGAGTGGGGAATGGTGGGGAGGCCGAGGAGACGGGTGAAGGGGGGAATGGTGGGGAGGACTGGGGGACAGGGAAGGTTGCCACAGCAACGCCTGGCCGGGTACTGCTAGTAACTAATAAATATTATCTTGGAATGATGTCTAGGTGAGTATGGTGGTGTTAACTGAGGGTTGAGGCCTAGAGGAAGGTTGAGTTTTTGTTTGGTTAGGTTAGGTTAGCTTTGGTTTGGTCAGCTTTTGTTTGGTCAGCTTTTGTTTGGTCAGCTTTGGTGTGGTTACCTTTGGTTTGGTTACCTTTGGTTTAGTTAGCTTTGGTTTGGTTTGCTTTGGTTAGGCTAGGTTAGGTTTGGTTAGGTTTAGTTCAGTTTGGTTAAGTTAGCTTCGATTATCTTTGATTAGGTTAGGTTTGGTTAGGTTATGTTAGTTTGAGTTTGGTCTTGTTTGGTAAGGATATGTTTGGTTAGCTTAACATACGCCAGTACAAGCTTAGATTCAGCTAGCCTCAAGAGTGTCCATCAGTCGGGAAGAGATTCAACTAGACTCAAGAGTGTCCGTCAGTTGAGAAGAGATTCAGACATCCTTGAAAATATCTATGGAAAACACCAAAATGGAAGCCGCTAACACTGTTCATCTATGCCATTTGTATCAGATGCATCATCACTGAACGCAAAAAATGATTCATCTAAGTATCATCTAAATAAATAGCATAGAATTGCAAAGATGACGCTCAGAGCTACAACTGGATACGCTCCCTGTATCGTCCTCATTAGGTGCTGTATCACTTGCATCTGACCTTTGTGTTAGGTCCTTATTGCGCCTGGCTTCCCCAACATTATGACCCTTATGTTCTTCAAACAATAAGGTTTGAATTTCACTGACAGAGCATTATCTTCAACACCGCGCGTCGGACAGGTGTTTGGGAGCCAGAGGCGCGTGCGCCACCCATGGTTGCTCATTCAGTACTAACCCAGCCAGCAGCCCCAGGGCATTCTGGGATTTTTTTCCAAGATGGCTGCCTCTCACTGGAGGTCCTAAGAGTCCATTTCGTACACAACCAAGCTCGTACACATTTAGAATTGGTTACGAAAAATCGAAGAGAGTTTTCTCGGTTGGCGCAGTTTCCCGCCGACCGAGAAAACTCGGTTGGCGCAGTTAAGTGGTTAAACATCATCATTTCCTGCATTTCATGACGCACTAGTAGCAGGATGCAAAAAATATACACCTATAAAACGGTGAAAGACGGGGAGGGTTTTGTCTACTGTAGGTAAACAAAAGCAAAACAACGGTTGTGCCACCAGCAACTAGGTGGCCGGCTGACGAACTACATAGGCATCTCCTGAGTGGGGATGCCAAGGTTGAGGAGTGTACATTCATACATATGACTATTAATAACATTACATATGAAAAGAACCACCCTACTTGGTCTAGTATGCAAGGTTTGACTTGCTTAACAGGCCAAAAGATTTTTGTTATTTTCAAATGTATTTTCACCACAATAACTCCTCCCACAATACTACGCACATATGTACATGGGTATATACACACATTGTATATAGCCATGTACATATGTGTTCACCATAGCAAACCACTAAGCTGGTATAATGAGCAAAACAAGGGTGACTGCCACACACACAGTGAGGCTACCTCGGTTCTCTCCCTCGCTCCCTCACTACAATTACCCCTCCCACAATACTACGCACAGTGCTTATTATCACCACAATCCTGCTGTTATCACAATACTGGTCACTAAATCCTGTAAATACATAATTGACCACAAGTTTATTGTGTAAAGGAACCTAAGAAGTTGTTTGAAGATTCCTAGATGGACGAAATAATGCTGTGGTGCTGTGGCTAACGCTGTGAACATCGTGAACAGCATTGAATCACTAATATTTGAACATTGTTCACAGTCATTGTCACATTCAGACTCTTCTGTAATATTATCATGGCTAAATAATACAAGTTATATATATATTTTGACATTATTAGGTGATGCTGTGGTCACAAGCTAAAAACCAGTGCTATGAGCTCATGCTGCGTGTGCCGGTCTTGGTTGCTCACTCACTACTGAGGCTCACACCCGGGAATGTGGACCACGATTTTTTTTTAAAAATGGCGTCTGTTTACAAGAGCCCTGAGGAAGCCGATGTGAACTCCATGTAGCCGCACGAGTTTTGAATGGAACGTGAAAAATACAAATACCCGGAGGCGCATAGCACACCCCAGACGTGGGCCTGCAGGCGCGTTGCACAGTTAAAGGGTTTAGCAACTTGGCCTATTAGATACAATATATAATATAATATAATATAATATAATATAATATAATATAATATAATAAATGAGTAGGAAGGTTAGTGGTCCAGGAACTTCTGTGAATCACTGTGCATAGTAGGTGCTGTTAGGAAGCATGTGCTGTTCATCTTTCTCATATTGTCTTTCATTGTGATGGGAGAGTACATAAACCAGTGACATTAGTAGCCACTTGTCTGGACTGGACGGTTACTTATCAGAGGGAAACTGGCCTCTTGTTCTTCCAAACTGTTTTTCTTTGGACTGTGACCAGTGTTAATTAGTATTATTTAATTTATATATTGTAATTTTGTACAGTTGCTTAAAAAGATAAAAGTTAGGTCACAGTACACAAGATCTGTTTTTAATTATGCAAATTCTTGGTCACCATGAAAAATAAAGAAACATTTTTGTTTATAAAATTCATTTGACCATATGCAACTTCTTTTACTCAGTGACTCACGAGAAGATTGGCTAAGAAGGTGGTGAGTACGGCTCTCACTCTTAGCCGTGTCTCTAGGCAGCAGTAGGAATCAGAAAGCAGACTTTTTTGTTTTAATTGACAAAGAGCAGTAATATGCTCAAAATGTAATTTTTTATTTGATATTAGATGGAATAATATCCACCACATCTATATTGTGTACAAATATGCCGCCAACAGTGATTACAAGTTTGTTTTGCTGCTGTATGCATATACAGTATATATATTTTTCAAGCTACAATAATTTTTGGAGGAAAGTATATGAATAGCTTTCATTTTATATTGTATGCATAAAAAAGATATTAAAGCCAAAGTATTCAAGTACAGTACTGATTTGAGATTTGAAGTGTAGTGAAGTACACGATCTGCTTCTGATGCCAGTTTATCTGCTGCATTAGTGTGGCAGTGGTCATTTTGGGACAGCCGAGCATTGCAGATGTGGCATGGAGACTATTTATTCCATAGAAATATATAAATTGGACTGACAAAGTTAGCAGTTGGTGAATGTGAATGTTCAAGTTTTATTTTTGTTTTTAGCAGAATTTTTGGCAGAGTGAATAGTGACCATAGAATTAATACTTAAAAGGTCTTAAAGGCACTCGTTACCTCTAAATACTATTATTTTCTGGATATGTGTGTAGATTAATTATGTTGCAGAAATTGTTTTAATTTTGTTATGTTTGGCATGATGATTATTGCTACAATTAAAATTAAAACAAGTGCAGTAGCTATTCAGTGTTTTTTTTTCATAATGTTATTGACAGCAGAAAGCACAGTTTGCATGTTTGTACTGTATATGATATGTACACAATTTGCTTTCAGATACATTTCTTAAACTTAATTTTTTAGATGGCTATTGTATTTGCCACAAAAGTTTGCTAAAATATATGGCTGCTCTATGCTTGATTTATTAATCAAATTTAATATTGTTGCTTTTCCTGTTATTAAATACCTCTTATGAAAGTGATCTTATTTCTCAATGTATTCCTTCTATCAATTTCCCCATGTAATATATCAGTTATTTTCTACACTGAATGGCTGAATGTTATTCTGATAAGTATTTACTTAGTATATCATGATTTAAAAAGAAAATTCAGCATCATTTAGTGTGGATAATTGAAGTAGAAAATAGAAATAATTGTCACCATATGCTCTTAAGAATTTGTAAGCTCTTTGTCACTGCTGTGAATGTGTATACAGTAAATCTCATGTCTGTCTTAGATAACTGGGCAAGTTTCAAGACTTAAATCAGCAAATGCTGGTTAAACTAAATACAACATAAATAAAGTTTTTTACAACTGTAATTTAAATTTTACGTACCATCTGTACTAGAATATCCCTCTTTTCAAATGTTTAGATGTGAACTGTACTTAATATTTTGTCTTTAAATTCCCAACATAATGCATATTCAGTATTAGATATTGATATTGCACAGTATTGTTTTGAAGATGATTATGTAATTATTATTTGACTTGTATTTTAGGGATGAAAGACGAGAATTCATTCAGTCAAAATATGTTCGAAGAGCTTTTGTTCAACCAACGACAGCATCACCTGAAGAGCTCCAAATCCAGTTGCGTGATGTCATCAACAGTAATGATCTTTATGGTCTGCTTCGTGTATATTTTCAGGCAAGTGCTATTTGTTATACAGCAAATTTTTTGTATAACCATACTTCATGACTATGCAGTTTACTGTAAATTTTTATTAGTAGTCTATAGTGGTGATTCCTTATGGTGTATGTAACCCTTTGGCTCGGTAATGACGCAACTTTGCGTGGTTTTTTTACTCGGGGGAAGTCCGGTAACGACGCAGCATTGCGTCATTTCCGGCGGCAAATTGGCAACGGTTTTGGGAGGGGCGCACCGCAGTTTTGGACATTATATGCATACACACCTGTAGGGAATTTCATTGCGAATACATTGATACCAAAATGAAAGACCAAGGGCCAGAATTGAGATAACAAAGTTGAAAAGAGTATACCCATTTTATTGCTCTTCATTAGCACTCACTGCGGTAACACACCGTCACTTTCTCTGTTTGCTGTGGGTGGGACGCCAGGATTTTGGACTTTATATTTGCATATACTCCTATAGGGAATTCTATTGCGAACACAATGACACAAAAATGAAAGATCTAGGACGAGAATTGAGATGTCCAAAGTGAAGAGAGTGTACACATCTTATTGCTCTTTCGCGCTCCCGGGTAACACGCTCTCACTTTCTCGCTGGGCTTTTGGGCTTTATATGCATTTAGTCCTGTAGGGAATTCTATTGCGAACACATTGATACCAAATTAAAAAACCTAGGACGAGAATTAAGATGACAAAGTTAAAGAGAGTATGCACATTTCAGATATGTAGATGTTGTGATTCCATATGATTTGTAATCTATCTTCTTAGCACTATTTTAAAGATTTTTATGATGTGAGGTTAGAGCTATTGGTCCAATTTTTTTGCATCTGCTTTATTACCCTCTTTGTGAAGTGGCATGATCTCCTCCATTTTAAGTATGTCAGGGATGACACCTGTATCTAGGCTCTGTCTCCAAAAGATGTTTAGGGCCTGTGATAGTGGTTGTGCTCTTCTTGATGAATATAGAATTCCACGAGTCTGGGGGTGGTGCAGAGTGCATGGGCATGCTTTCTATGGCTACTTCAAAGTCCAGTGGGGTACAGTAATTTTTTGTGACACCAATATCGAACCATATATCAGAAGCCATATTAACTCCTGGGCAGCACAGCTTTAGTAGCTGACAAACACTGCAGTGCACAGGAAAAAAAACATAAAACATTGTTTTTCTTCTTCTAAGACAGTTAAAAAGTGACCCTGGTAACGGTGAAAAAAATCATAGGTGATATATTTTGAGCGTGAGAGGAGTGAGATAGTCTGGCAAGATACAGGCACTGAAAGTGTACGCGTCCAGGGCCGGTCTTCAACACCTGAGTTGTCAGTTGGGAGTTGGCACAAAAATATTTTTACGTAATTTGTTCATTGTCTGTTTCAGAAATATTATTCAGTAGTGTATAGTAGTAGGCATTCTTCAATCTCAGGAGACTAGGGAGTTGCGCTCTGGTTGTTGGTCTGGAGTGGCCTCACCAGGGCGCAAAGCCAGGGTAGGTTGATTCGGGGGAGAAGCTGTGAATAGTGTAGTATATTTATATAATAAAATGTATAAACCATCACTATACTCAAAAGTATAGTGTGCATACTAGTGATTCAATTATGTTCATAAAATAATAAAAGAATAATTTTGCTGTTATTACACTATATACCAGCATTATATATAAGTATCTACATGTTTTGCTCTCCATAACTGTACCACTAAGCTGATATGGTGTCCAAACACCATAACAGCCACCATACACTGCACTACCCAAGTCACACAGCAGCCAGCAGATGATGCCACCTCCCTCACCACCACACTTCTGCCAACATACTGCTTTGCTGTTTACACTATATACACGTTACATTTAAGTTCAGTGGTACCTCCTTATATGAATTTAATCTGTTCCCAAATTTTTGCCAATGATAATAACTCTTGTATAAAATTTGTATGGATCCCATCCCATGTTAGAGTTGGAAAACATGACTTTGTAGATCAATTGGCCAATGAGGCTTGCAGGAAAGAAAACATTGATTATGACTTTGGACTGTCTAATGCAATTATTAGAAACATACAAATTAAAGAAATTAATTCAGATTTAGAAGAACTAAGAAATGCCCAGAGACCTGAAAGCTGCAGTATTAAAAGTTATGACAAGTTTTGTAATAATAGGTATTTGTATGGTCAGCACAGTAACCGAACCTGGCAGTGTGATGTAGTCATTGCGCGAATTCGCCTTGGCTATAGACACATCTAGCAGGTTAGTGAGGCTGAGCCACTACCCGAATACTCAGATTGTAAACTCTGTGATAAACCTTTAATCCATTCACTAGAACACTATATTGTTGAATGTGAAACTGTAAAGGACTTTAGACCTCCTGGCCTCTTGTACCACCAACTGTGTAACTATTTTATTGACTCAGGTGTTCTGGACGACATCCTAACAATTTATCCAAAATTTGCTTGTCCATTTTAAAGAATGAAGAACAATTTCTGGGGGGAGCCCCGTCGGCTCCCCGGAGCTATCCCAGGCTGATATGCTAATATCAGACTTTGGCATCAGTCATGTGTATGGAGTTCTTAGGCCTACCGGGACCGCGGCCAGAACCGGGCCCCTCAGAGAGGCAAGGGGAGCAATGGCCTATAGGAGCCCCCGTGTGGTTGGAAGCATTCTATGTCTGCCATCAACCGGGACAGGCACCCAGAAAGGTAAGCGCCTCAAAACAAACCCCTATTCTGGTTAAAATTGCTACCAAAAGCCGTACTAGTGGATAGAACTCCCCAACAGAAAACAAGCAAACTAGTGTGACGTCACACGCCGCCGCGCCGCTGTCTGCGCAGCTCCCCCCTCCCCGGGAGGGGGAAGGGGGAGCCCCAGACCCTCCGCGCCGGCTACCCACACCTTAGTTCTTGAGGCTGATGCTATAGGCGAAGGTCGTGTGCTCTGGCTCCGGTGTCGCTACAACACTGTGCTTGCGTGTGGTGTTTGTTTTCTGGGTGCGAGAGCCAGGAGTAATTTTCAGTACTCAGGCTGCATGCGCCTAGGGCTTCCTTCCCTAGGTGCCCTGTAAGTACTGCCCTTGGGGCCACCTTCCACAGGCTCCTCGGGGTCTGCCTCTGCTGGTCCGTTTTACCTTTTCGGTTTTTCGGCCGCCTGTTGGGCTCTTGGGTGTTCTGTTCTCCCTTGTTACTGGCAGGTAAGAGGCAGTTTGCACTGGTAGGGGCGCAGGGAGCCCCTACCAGTGGAAATACAAGCTGTTGGAAATACAAGTCGGGAATACAAGCACAGCTTGTATTCCCGACATAGCGGCCGGCTCTGTTCCTTGGGGTTCGCTGTCCTCTTGCGGGGTTTTGTTTTTCTTTTTGTTTTTGCCTGGTGAGGGGTTCTGTCCTATTCATTCCTTTGTTTTTGCCCTTCCACGGTTCTACTCGGTGGCGCCCCCTGCTAGGTCCTCGTGAGTGTACACATCCCTGGGGTACAGCTATAGAAGTTTGCTTGGTAGTTTTGGGCGCCGGTTAGCAGCGCCCTGCCTGGGACTCCCTGAGCGCGAGTCCTCTTAAAGTAAACGCTCAGGACCCTGGGAATCCCCTAGGGGGCGCGTGGGTCTGATGGATGTGACCCCGGAGTCCCCACTCGCTGTGTGCGAGTTTGAGGGTTGCTCGGTCCCCTTGTCTCAGGGTGACCCTCATTGTTTTTGCCTCTGCCACGGTGCCTGTTGGGTTGGTGATACTTTCGACCCTGAGTCCTGTGAGTGTTGCTGCTTGCTTGTGACTCAATTTACCCAATCCTCTGATGATTCTCTTCGGGTACAGGCGGCGCGTGCATTGCAGTCTAGGTTTCGTCTGTTGCAACGCGCTCGGTTGGTTGCTCACCCGGATGCCCCGGGGCTGCCCCGCTTTGCTTTTCGAGACACGGACTTGGGGGTGGGGGTCGCTTCAATCCTGGTTTAGTCCACGCCTCCTCGTCCTTTCCCTACTGTTCGTTCTGGTCCCCCCCCCCCTTGCATTCGGCCCTGAAGCGTCTGAGGGTTTCGGGGTCGGAGCAGGGGTTACTTGATCTCGAGACTCGGGCAGCTTCGGGGGGTGCCCCTTCCGGGGGGGCGGCAGAGGCATTCGAGTCTTGTCTCCCGGCCGAAGCGTCTGACCAGTGGGCCCCCCTTCCTCCAGCTTTTCCGGCTGCTCCGTCCTTGTCTTGTGGGGTCGGGGCTTGGGGAAAGGACTCGGCCTCGGGTCCTGTGGTGATGGACCTCGAGGCTGGGGAGGGGCTGACTTGGGGGCCTTGGGCTCCGCTGGACCCCGCCTGGGTTTTTCTTCCCTCTGAGCGGGGCTTATTGTTACAAGGAGTGGGGTTTTCTTCCCCCCCCCCCTCTGCATACGAGTTGGATTTGGTGTCGGCCCCTCCCCGGGTTTGGTTCCGTGTTCCCCTGGGTACGTCGGTTCCGTCTTTTCGGAGGTTTTCGGCTTATCGCATCCAACCTGGTGTGGTGCGGGCGGCCTTTGCAGCTTACCTCCTGCGTGATCCGGATTATGCCTCGGAAATGAATCCGTCAGAGTTCAGGTCTGGGACTTCGTTCCCTTTCTGGCTCCGTTACGAGGTTCCGGAATCTTCCTGGCTAGCAGACTGCCCCTTGTTTGTTTTGGATTCCTGGCATTCCTTCTGTCGTTCCCGCACGCTGGAGTGGCGGGAAGCTTCCACGATGCTTCAGGTTTTCCTGGGGGCGAGCTTGAGTACCTGAATGAGTGCTTGTTTGCCCCTGCCCTTCCCTGCGATGTGGGCATTATTCAGCTCCATGTGCAGGTTCATATCCTTTCGGCGCCGTTCGTTGTTGAGGACTTGCGCGCCCAGGGCCTTTTGGCTTCGGCCGAGCTTACAGCACGGTGCGGGAGTTCACGGCAGTGTGGTTCGCTCTTCGGAGGATTCGGGTGGCCCGCGGATCGACGATCAGGCTCCATTCGGACTGCTCTCCGGTGGTTCATTGCCTGAACCGTGGGGTTCGATGCGGTCCTTGTCTCTTTGGGGTTGGTCGCATCAGGTGACTCGTCTGCTGAGTTCTCGGGGTTTGGCTCTCCTGGCGGTTCACGTACGGGTCGTGTCCAACGTCTTGGCCGACACCCTGTCTTGCTTCGTTCCCCTCTCCACGGAGTGGACGGTCGACGATGAGTCCTTCCGTTGGCTTTGCCAGACGTTCGGGCGTCCCGAGGTGGACCTCTTCGCGTCAGCGTGGTTGCGGCGTTTTCCCGTGTATGCGGCGCCCTTCCCCAATCGCGAGGCCGTCGGGTCGACGCCTTGCGGCTAGACTGGTCGAGGTGGGGGTTCCTGTACCTCTTTCCCCCAGTTCAGCTGTTGCTCCAGGTCCTGACTCGCTTAGAGACTTACCAGGGGAGAGTTGTCCTTCTGGCCCCTTGGTGGCCGGCCCAGCCTTGGTTTCAGGCGCTGGTTGCTCAGTGTCCGAACCCGGGGTTTTTTCCGCGGCTCCGCCTCTTTCAGCAGATCGGGCCGGTACGTCACGTGGCTGGTTTGATCTTTTCGAGTCTTCACGTATGGAATTTTTGACTCGAGTTTATCATCATCTCTATGGTGATCAGGTGGCCTCCTTGTTGGTGTCTCACCTGCGGGCTTCTTCTCGGCGGCAGTATGAAGTTTCCTGGCGGTCCTTCTGTTTCTTTTTGCGTCTTCGTCGTGTTAATTCCTTGTCTGTCCGGGTGGTCTTGTCCTTCCTCTCGTGGTAGTTTCAGAACCGTCATCTTATGCCTAACACTGTCGCCTCGTATCATGCGGCGCTGGCGGAGCCGCTTCAGCTTGCCTTCAGTATTGATGTTACGTCTGCGCCGTTTCGCAAGCTGTCTCGTGCATTTTTTCACCTCTGGCCTGCTCATGCGCCGCCTGAGCCGTCCTGGTCTTTGGACAGAGTGCTCGCTTTCCTTTCATCTCCTCGTTTCGTTGTGGCCCCTTCGGTCCGGGATTGTTTTTCTAAGGCTCTTTTCTTGTTGCTTTGGCCTCTGGGGGTCGGGTCGGGGAGCTTCATGCTCTCCTCCGGCGCAGGGGTTTCTGCTCTTTTGGTCGTGGTGATTGTTTTGTTCGCTTGCAGCCGTCTCCTTCTTTTCTGGAAAAGAATGAGACTGCTGCCAGTAAAAAAACCACTGTCAGTATTGGACCTATTCGTACAAGTGAAGGTTCATACACAGAGGATGACAAAGAAATTAGTGAAATCCTAAAAAAGCAGTATGAGGACATGTTTAGCACTCCAATAAACAACATGAAAGTGGAAGATCCAGATCATTTCTTTATGCGGGATATTCAAACCCCTGTAAATATAACTGATGTCAACACGAGCGCACTAAATTTTGAAAGAGAAATTGAAAACATGCCCATGCACTTGGCCCCAGGTCCAGACTCATGGAATTCAATTTTTATAAAGAAATGCAAAGTGCCGGTAGCACAGGCACTCAGTATAGTGTGGAGGAAGAGCTTGGACACGGGGGAGATACCAGATGCACTTAAAGTAGAAGACATAGCCCCTCTACACAAGGGAAGGAGCAAAGCATTGGCAAAGAATTATAGACCAGTTGCACTAACATCGCACATCATAAAAGTATTTGAGAGAGTGATTAGGAGTCAGGTCACCAATTTCATGGAGACCAATGACCTTCACAACCCAGGCCAACATGGATTTCGAGCAGGAAGATCGTGCCTCTCACAGCTACTTGAGCACTATGACAAAGTCACTGAGGCATTAGAAGAAAAACAGAATGCTGATGTGATATACACGGACTTCGCAAAGGCTTTCGATAAATGTGACCATGGCGTGATAGCACACAAAATGAAGTCAATGGGAATAACCGGTAAAGTAGGACGCTGGATACTCGGTTTTCTGTCAAACAGGACTCGGCGAGTAACGGTCAACCATATAAAATCTAGTTCAAGTGCAGTTAAAAGTTCTGTACCTCAGGGTACAGTCCTTGCACTGCTGCTTTTCCTTATTCTCATATCAGATATAGACAAAAATACAAGTCACAGCTTCGTATCATCCTTTGCAGATGACACAAAAATCAGTATGAAAATTACCTCGGCTGAAGACATTGAAAAACTTCAAGCTGATATTAATAAAGTTTTTGACTGGGCATCAGAAAATAACATGATGTTTAACAGTGATAAATTCCAGGTACTCGGGTACGGTAAAAATGAGGACCTTAAACATAATACAGAGTACAAAACACAATCAAATGTACCCATAGTAGGAAAACAGCATGTAAAGGATTTGGGAATAATAATGTCTGACGACCTAACGTTTAAGGAGCATAACCAAGCAAATATTGCGACAGCCAGAAAAATGATAGGATGGATTACGAGAACTTTCAAATCCAGGGATCCCATCACAATGGTTGTACTCTTCAAGTCACTTGTGTTGTCCCGTCTTGAGTACTGCTCAGTACTCACTTCCCCCTTCAGAGCAGGAGAGATTGCTGAAATAGAGGGAATAGAGAACATATACGGCACGCATAGACGCGATAAAGCACCTAAATTATTGGGATCGTCTCAAAGCTCTCCAAATGTACTCACTAGAAAGAAGACGAGAGAGATATCAAATAATTACACCTGGAAGATACTGGAGGGCCAGTACCAAATCTACACAGTAAAATAACAACGTACTGGAGTGAACGATATGGAAGAAAATGCAGAATAGAACCAGTGAAGAGCAGGGTGCCATAGGCACAATCAGAGAACACTGTATAAACATCAGAGGTCCGCGGTTGTTCAACGTCCTCCCAGCAAGCATAAGAAATATTGCCGGAACAACCGTGGACATCTTCAAGAGGAAACTAGATTTATTCCTCCAAGGAGTGCCGGACCAACCGGGCTGTGGTGGGTATGTGTGCCTGCGGGCCGCTCCAAGCAACAGCCTAGTGGACCAAACTCTCACAAGTCAAGCCTGCCTCGGCCGGGCTTGGGGAGTAGAAGAACTCCCAGAACCCCATCAACCAGGTATCACCAGG
>WNGS01158012.1:44036-62002 GCA_020271785.1 Procambarus virginalis
GCCACCGTCACTCCGGCCACCGTCACCCCGGCCACCGTCAACCCGGCCCACACGTCCTCCGTGCTCACCCCGTCACCCCGGCCACCGTCACCCGTCCGGCCACCGTCACTCCGGCCACCGTCACTCCGGCCACCGTCACCCCGCACAGCCCCCGGCACCGTTACCCCGGCCACAGTCACCCCGGCCACCGTCACCCTTCCCATTGTCACTTCGCCCACCGTCACCCAGGCCATTGTCACCCCGCCCACCATCAACCCAGAAATTGTTACCCCCGGCCATCGTCACCCTGCCCACGTCAGGTCAGCCACCGACACCCCGGCGACCGTCACCTCGGCCACAGTCACCCCCGGCCACCGCCACCCAGGCCACCGTCACCCCGGAACACCATCACCTCGCCACTGTCACCCCACAATACCATCACCCCGGCCACTGTCACCCCACAACACCGTCACCCCGGCCACTGTCACCCCGGCCACTGTCACCCCACAACACCGTCACCCCGGCCACCGTCACCCCTGCCACCGTCACCCCTGCCACCGTCACTCCGGCCACCGTCACCCCTGCCACCGTCACCCCGGCCACCGTCACCCCGCCACCGTCACCCCTGCCACCGTCACCCCTGCCACCGTCACCCCTGCCACCGTCACCCCTGCCACCGTCACCCCTGCCACCGTCACCCCTGCCACCGTCACCCTGCCACCAGTCACCCCGGCCACCGTCACCCCGGCCAACCGTCACCCCGGCCACCGTCACTCCGGCCACCGTCACCCCGGCCACCGTCACTCCGGCCACCGTCACTCCGGCCACCGTCACTCCGGCCACCGTCACTCCGGCCACCGTCACCCCGGCCACGACACTGGATCAAACATTGACACCATTGCTGAGTGCCACTATGAAAAATTTAAAAAAAAAACAATTCCCAAAGCTTGAAAACTATAATGGCAAAGCCACTGCCTATGCTCAAAGGTAGCCTTACCAGTGATTGGAACTTTCACTGCAGAGATTAAGTCAAAGAATGCAATGCTCATTACTACATTCCATGTTGTTAGGAATGCAAGGAGTCTTTACTCAGTTACAAGACTTCAACCAAATTGGGCTACTTCAGCTTTCTAATGCTGTAGCAGTGGAATCTGCAAACAATGTTGATGCTATTGTTGCTGAATTTTCTGATCGTTTAAATCCATAGGTTGTTATACTGATAGCAAGGTACATCTGCATATCAACCCAGATGTAATTCCAGTTGCCCACCCACATCGCCGACAACCATTCCATACTCGCAAGAAAGTCGATGCCGAACTGGATAGGCTGATAGAACTAGATATCATTGAACCGGTAACAGGCCAACACCATGGGTAAGCCCAATTGTCACTCCACCAAAGCCGAAGAATCCAGATGAGATACGCATTTGTGTAGACATGCGTGTTCCCAACAAGGCAATAATGCGTGAAACGCCATCCTACACCCACTGTAGATGATATGATCTACCGCTTGAATGGTGCAACTGTATTCAGCAAGTTAGATTTAAACAAGGGCTATCATCAGCTTGAACTTGATGATGAGAGTCGATTCATCACACGTTACGACACATCGAGGTCTGTATAGGTACAAGCGCCTGAGTTTTGGTATTAACAGTGCTGCTGAAGTATTCCAGCACATCATCAGCCAGGTATTGCAAGATATACCTAATGCTGACAACATGTCTGATGACATCATTGTTTATGGCCGTACCCAAGCTGAACACGACAAAGCTCTTCGTGCAACATTGCAACGCTTACGAGAAAAGAATTTGACGCTAAGCCGAGCAAAGTGTGAGTTCAATCAACATAAAATTGAATTCTTTGGACATGTACTTAGTGACAAAGGTCTGTCTCCAGATCCTAAGAAAGTTGCAGATATCAAGAATGCTGCACCTCCTTCAACATCCACTGAAGTACATAGTTTTCTGGGAATGGCAAACTACTGTTCTCGCTTCATTCCAGATTTTGCTACCATTACGAAGCCTCTACGTGAGCTCCTGAAGAAAAATGCATCATGGTACTGGAGCGATGTCGAGCAAAATGCATTTGATGCTGTGAAAGATGCACTAGTAGAAAATGCGACTGCTGCATACTTTGATCCATCAATGGACACTGAGTTAACGGTGGATGCTAGTCCTGTTGGTTTAGGTGCTGTGTTAGCCCAACACAAACCTGGTCAACCAGATTCAAGAGTAGTAATTGCCTATGCCAGCCGTTCTCTCACAGATGTTGAGCAACGATACAGTCAGACAGAGAAGGAAGCTCTTGCTCTTGTATGGGGCTGTGAACACTTCAATGTGTATCTGCTTGGTGCACCCTTTACCACGATAGTCACTGACCACAAACCGTTGGAGACCATCTTCAATAATCCAAAGTCCAAACCACCAGCTCGCATTGAGAGATGGGCTCTTCGTCTGCAACCATACAACTTTACGGTGAAATACAAGCCAGGTGCAGGCAATCCCGCTGATTACATCAGTCGACATCCTGCCAACAGTTTCACCATCACCAAGCATCAGCAAGTTGCCGAGGAATATGTACACTCTGTAACCTGTGATGCAGTCCCTAAGGCTCTCACTCTTGATGAAATACGTACTGCAACCCTAGAGGACCCAACTCTGCAAGCAACAGTGGATGCATTGACTAAGAAAAAGTTTCCACGCATCCCACCCTCAGGAGTTGACCAAGATGCATTCAAAGCACTTGAACGCATCCAGACAGAATTAAGTGTTACGCAACAACGCGAACACCGTGCTGCGAGGTACTCGTATCATCATTCCAGCTGTTCTCCAGCAACGTGCTCTGAAGCTTGCACATCAAGAACACCAAGGTCTTGTAAGGACCAAACAGCTGCTACGAGAAAAGGTGTGGTTTCCTGGCATTGATCGTCAAGCTAAGGACATGCATGATGCCTGTGTCCCTTGCCAAGCTGCAGTGGATACTTCAAGACCAACACCTCTACAACCTTCACCACTACCTGCTGCACCATGGATGGAAGTATCGATGGACTTCTGTGGACCGCTACCAACTGGAGAGTACTTGATGGTAGTCATTGATGATCACTCACGTTATCCAGAAGTAGAAATCATCACTTCCACATCTGCAAAGGCTGTCATCCCGAAACTCGACAAGATCTTTTCAAACTTTGGCATTCCTGAAGTTGTCAAGACGGACAATGGACCGCCATTTAATGGACAAGACTTTGTCAACTTTGCTGAGCATATTGGATTCAAACACCGCCGTGTGATGCCACTACATCCTCAAGCAAATGGAGAAGTAGAGAGATTCATGCAACCTCTCATGAAAGCTGTACGCTGTGCTCATGCCGAAGGACGATCCTGGAAACAAGCTATGTATGCTTTTCTCAGGAACTACCGTGCAACACCGCATGGAACACTGGGCAAGTCGCCTGGCGAACTTTTATTTGGACGTCCTATGAGAATCGCACTACCTGTCATGCCAGCCAAGGTAACGGATAAACGTCTCGCTCAGAAGGATGCACTAGCCAAGGGCAAAATGAAAATTGCTCATGATCAACGTGCAAAGGAACAATTCATAAAGGTTGGAGATACTGTTCTCGTTAAAAAGAAAAAAGAGGGAAAGCTAGATATGCCGTATGATACAAAACCATATAAAGTGATTAGTGTAAAAGGAACTATGGTAACAGCGAGTAATAGAGATCATAGTATAACACGTAATATGGCTTATTTCAAAGTGATTCCAAATAGTGTAGAAAATGATGAAGTGCAAAGTCGTGCAAAAGAAAAAGAAAAAATGAGTTATAACTCGATAAACAATTCATCGAGGGATGTTTTTGTATTTAAGGACTCTCGTCCAAAACGTCATGTTAAACGCCCTACACGATATGATGATTAATTGTGTTCCTATGTAATGCAAAGTATTTACTTGTTATGCTGAACTAAATTTAATATTGTTTGAATAATGCAGATCTCTCATTCAATATTTTGTAACTTTGTATTACAGTTTCTTTCATGTTTGTGTAACATTGCATATGTATTTTTAACATTGAAATCCTTTGTGGTAAAGATTGTTTAAATTCTTTGTGTGTTTAATTAATGTTAAATGTATGCAATATCTCTTGATATGTTAAAACTTACTTTGTGTCAATAACTTTGCTTTGTGCTACAAGCATGGTAGACATCCTGTATTCATTCTTTTTAAAGAAAAGGAGGGATGTCATGTTCACAGAAAATGGTACCATCCGTTTTCTATGTGCGGCGAGTGGACGCCACTAGACTAGAGGACGTAAACAAGAGCGCACAGGACGCCTGCCAAGCTTGGGAGCCATAGTCATGTAATCGTTTATTATTATTAAAGTCAGTAACCAGGAATGACTTTACATCAACCTTACTACCAAGACTATCTCAGCTATACACCAGACACCACAGTCGGAGTCGTTCAGAGTGTAGACTAGGTCAAGTCTCGCTGGATCATCGTTTTCTCTCATCCTTCTCGGTTCTCTGACATCTTGGCTTAAATTTTTTTTTTCGCTACCTCCATTAGTTTGGCTTACCATATTTCCTCACCTTCTTTTTTTTTTTACTTTTTTTTGAGATATATACAAGAGTTGTTACAATCTTGTACAGCCACTAGTACGCGTAGCGTTTCGGGCAGGTCCCTGGAATACGATCCCTGCCGCGAAGAATCGTTTTTTCATCCAAGTACACATTTACTGTTGCGTTAAACAGAGGCTACAGTTAAGGAATTGCGCCCAGTAAATCCTCCCTGGCCAGGATACGAACCCATGACATAGCGCTCGCGGAACGCCAGGCGAGTGTCTTACCACTACACCACAGAGACTGGTTGAAACTGGTCTTGCGGTTTCTGGTTCTCCCAGTCTATTCATCGGGGATTGAAGCCCCTCATGATGTGCAGATGGGATCTATTTCTACAGGCAGCAGAGGCTGCCCTCTCAATTATAGTGTTAACTGCCATGTTGTTGTTGTCATACTCTTGCCTTAGTCTTTTGTCATTTGATGGAGGGTTATATATCACTGCAACTACTACTTTTGGTCTTCCCATTGTCATGGTGCCTGTTATGTAGTCTCTGAATCCCTCACAGTCTGGGATAGTTATCGCCTTGAAACTCCAGTTCTTTCTCATTAGTAGGGCCACTCCACCTCCTCCCCTTTCATCCCCTCTTTCCTTTTTACAGTGTAGTCCTGAGAAAACACCGCATTCATTATGATTCCTGAGAGTTTTGTTACTGTGAGTCCAATTACATTTGGGTCCACTTCTTGTGCTATTTCCCTTAGTTCACTTGCCTTGCTTGTAATCCAATCTATGTTCAAGTACATCACCCTGAAGCTGACTCCCTTCCGTCCTTTCTCAGTTTCTATTGGTTCCCCTGAAATAGGGAAACAGGGAGGGTCCAGGATGGGATTGCCTATGAAGGGGGACCTGTGGGATCTGGGGTGTGCGGGGGCTGGGAGGATCTGGCACGGGGAGGGTGGTGAAGGGAGGGCTGGGTGGGGGGGAAGAGGGCTTAGGAGTGGGGGAGAGGGGAGGCTTGGGGGGGTGTTTGAGAGGGGTAGGCTTGGGGGAGTGTGGGAGAAGGGGAGGCTTGGGGGGGTATGGGAGGAGGGAGGGCTTAGGGTGGGCAGGTTGGGGGAAAGGGAGGGCTGAGGGGGATGCTTAAGAAGGGAGGGAGTAAAGGAGTGTGGGAGAAGGGAGAGCTTGGTGAGGGGGAGACGGGAGGGCAGGGGAGAAGGTAGGGCAGGAGGGAGAAGGAAGGATTTGGGAGGGTTGGGAGAAGGGAGATCCTGGGGAGAGGGGAAGTGGGGGGAGGGTGCCCTAGGTGAGCACCTTGTGGGGGACTGACAGGGGGTGGGGCATGTTTCCTTCCATTTATTGGGTGGAGGATGGGGGTGGTGCTTCTCTCACTATGTCTTTCGAACTGCTTGTCGAGGGTTCCCCACTCCATTCTGGGATTGAAGGGCTTGGGGTTATGGTTCACTGATTCCCTTCTCTCTCCCTGTGCTCCCTTCTCCCGGTTGCTGCCCTCATTCTCTTGTCCATTGTCATATCCCTCTGCTGGAATATTTTTTTGAACTTCGGTATATTTGCTAGTCTGCCCTTCCTTGCTAACAAGTCCTCTTTTGTTCTCTCGCTCGTGAATATCACTTTTATCAATCAATCTCAGTCTTTGTTGTACTCCCCGAGCCTGAAAACCTTTTCAATATTCTGGTCAGCCCTCTACAACTTTACCCCCTTTAAGGATCTTATTAACTTCTTTTTTGTCCTTGTCTCTCCACTTCGCTGGACTGGTCCCTGTTTGCTCCCTAATGCCTACTATTACTACTGCTCTTTTTCGCTCTATCAGCTGGGCCAGTACATCTAGCTGCTTCCTGAAAAGAAGCCACTTTCATGGCAACTTCCCTTACTGCAGACCTAGCTTCAGGACATTTTTTAAACAATTCTACAAATGAGGGTTGTATTGTAGAAGTCCCCTCAACAGGAACATTACTTGTGAACAAACCATCCTGAGGGATGGTTTGTGTCTGGTATGCCCAAATGGGCTAAGCTGCTGGACGTGGCCAGGACTACTGTGTAGTAAGGAAAGAGAGAGAAGGGAGAGGAGGAGGTGGTGTAGCTTTGCTGATAAGAAATGGTTGGAGTTTTGAAGAAATGGTTAATCAGGGCTGTGAAGGTTTCAGTGACTACATATCAGGCACCATAGCAAATGGAGGACAGAAAATTATAGTAGTAGTCATATATAACCCCCCCTCCACCGAATGACAGAAGACCCAGACAGGAATATGATAGAAACAACTTGGCCACCATCAATATAATAGAGAGAGCAGCTTCTGTGGCTAGCAGGAACGGATCCAGACTACTATTATGGGGGACTTCAACCACAGAAGAATAGATTGGAGGAACAAAGACCCACATGGAGGACTAGACACATGGAGAGCTAAGCTGCTGGACGTGGCAACAAGAAACTTTCTAAGTCAGCACGTCAAAGGACCGACAAGAATGAGAGGAGAGGATGAACCAGCCTTGCTTGATCTCATATTTACCCTAAATGAGTCGGATATAAGGGAAGTTAAGTTGGAAGCCCCCTTGGGAATGAGTGATCATAGTGTATTGAGCTTTGTGTACCTGGTTGAGCTAGGAATTATCTTGCCCAAAAAAGAACTGGGAACAAAGGGCTGGCGTACCGAAAGGGAAACTATGAGGAGATGAATAAATTCATAAGGGATTTACCATGGGACACAGAACTCAGAACTAAGTCCGTACAAGATATGATGGACTATGTCACCCAAAAATGTCAGGAAGCGGTAAACAAGGTTTAGCCCAGCCTGACAGGAAAAACCGAGAAGCAAAAGAAGAATCCGTGGTTTAATAGGGAATGTATGAAAGCAAAGGAGCTGAACAAAAGGGCATGGAGGAACTTCCGAAATAACAGAACACCAGACAGTAGAGAGAGATACCAGAGAACCAGGAACGAGTATGTTAGTGTGAGAAGAGCAGCTGAGAAAAAGTCTGAAAATGATATAGCTAATAAAGCCAAGACCGAACCAAAGCTACTACACAGTCACATCAGGAGGAAAACAACAGTGAAGGAACTGGTGATGAAACTTAGAACGGGTGAGGACAGGTACACAAAGAATGATAAAGAGGTGTGTGATGAACTCAACAAGAGGTTCCAGGAGATCTTTATAATAGAACAAGGAGAGGTGGCAAGAAACCAGGCGACCTTGGAAGGGTTCGAAATTACAAGAGGTGAGGTCAAGAGGTGCCTATTGGAGCTGGATGTGAGAAATGCTGTTGGGCCTTAAGGAATCTCACCATGGGTATTGAAGGAATGTGCAGAGGCACTCTGCTTGCCACTCTCCATAGTGTATAGTAGGTCACTGGAAACGGGAGACCTACCAAAAATATGGAAGACTGCTAATGTAGTACCAATATACAAAAAGGGTGACAGACAAGAGGCACTGAACTACAGGCCAGTGTCCTTAACTTGTATACCATGCAAGGTGATGGAGAAGATTGTGAGAAAAAACCTAGTAACACATCTGGAGAGAAGAGACTTCGTGACAACCCATCAACATGGGTTCAGGGAGGGTAAATCTTGCCTTACAGGCTTGATAGAATTCTACGATCAGGTGACAAAGATTAAGCAAGAAAGAGGAGGAAGGGCGGACTGCATTTTTTTGGACTCTCGGAAAGCCTTTGACACAGTACCCCATAAAAGGTTTATGCATAAGATGGAGAAACATGCAGGAGTAACGGGTAGGGCGCTCCAGTGGATAAGGGAGTACCTCAGAATGGTCCCGCCTCTCAACTGTCAATCACTGGTGAACAGGTTCTTAAAACTACTGGGCTCTATCATATCTACACTTGAAGCTGTGTATGGAGTCAGCCTCCACCACATCACTTCCTAATGCATTCCATTTGTGAACCACTCCGACACTGAAAAAAATATTTCTAACGTCTCTATGGCTCATTTGGGGACTCAATTTCCACCTGTGTCCCCTAGTGCGTGTGCCCCTTGTGATAAACAGCCTGTCTTTATCTACCCAATCATTTCCTCTAAGAATCTTGTATGTGGTGATCATGTACCCTCTAATTCTTCTGTCTCCCAGTGACGTGAGGTTTAATTCCCGTAGTCTCTCCTCGTAGCTCATACCTCTCAGCTCGGGTACTAGTCTGGTGGCAAACCTTTGAACCTTTTCCAGTTTAGTCTTATGCTTGACTAGATATGGACTCCATGCTGGAGCCGCATACTCCAGGATTGGTCTGACATATGTGGTATTCAAAGTTCTGAAAGATTCCTTACACAAGATTCCTTTCACAGATTATGTATTGATGGTATTTTGCACAAGTTGTGTAATGTGTGTGTGTGTGTACTCACCTAGTTGTACTCACCTAATTGTGTTTGCGGGGGTTGAGCTCTGGCTCTTTGGTCCCGCCTCTCAACCGTCAATCATCAGGTGTACAGATTCCTGAGCCTATTGGGCTCTATCATATCTACACTTGAAACTGGGTATGGTTTCGTCCAGGGCTGGACGAAGTGTTTGCCAGGGTGCTTAAGGAATACAAAGAGGAGCTTTACGAGCCGTTGTCTACCATATTTGATAAATCATTAAAGTCAGGCACAGTGCCAGAGTCGTGGAAGGTTGCTAATGTGGTACCAATTTTCAAGAAGGAAATAGATAGATAACTTACGTCAAACTATCGGCCAATTAGTTTAACGTCTATTGTGGGAAAGTTGCTTGAATCGATAATTGCAAATATCATTCATTTTCATCTTGAAAAACTTAGATTAATAAATGATTCACGATATGGTTTTACTAACGTCCGTTTATGTTTGACAAAATTTGCTATCATTTTATTCCAGCATAGTTGAGGCAGTTGATAGTGTTAAGGTTTGTGATGTTGAGTACCTTGACTTTAGCAAAGCTTTTGATACAGTGTTACATAAAAGATTAATTAAAAAGATATAGGCGCATGCTATTGGAGGCACTATATTAAGTTGGATTAGGGCAGGGCTATACCAAAAGAAACAAATAGTTAGTATAAATGGAGTTAAGTCGGGAGCCGGTGGCTGAGCGGACAGAACACTGGACGCATGACCCTGTGGTCCCGGGTTCGATCCCGGGCGCAGAAGAGAAGCAATGGGCAGAGGTTTCTTTCACCCTAATACCCCTGTTACCTACCAGTAAATAGGTACTTGGGAGTTAGGCAGCTGTCCTGGTCACTCCTTTTCTGTCTCCAAACTCTGTCCAGTTAGTCACTCCTGGGGGTGGAGGCCTGGTCGAGGACCGGGCCGCGGGGACACTACACCCCGAAATCATCTCAAGATAACCCTAAGAAGCCAGCAAACCGTTCTCTTAAAATTACACCGCTTTTCGTTCGTTTGCCCGTATGGCCAAAAATGGACGTAATTTTAAATGAAATCGGCTCACGAAAAAGACGTAATATCCGGTTTTCTGTTTTCAGTCCTCCGGCTTACTCGATTAGGTTAGGAGAGGAAACTTTAAATTAACAATTGTCATGATGTTTTGAAACCTTATGAGAACTTCATGCCTTCCTAACCTACACGAAGACCCTTAAGTTGCTGTTTTGGAAAAAAGAATCCAAAATTTATTTTCAATTATTTTTCATTTTCAAATTACGTCCATTTTCGGCCATAAGGGCAAACGAGCAAATTCAAACGTAATTTGTAAGAGAACAGGTTGGGGTAAGAGTGGGAAAATGTTTTATGTGGAGTGCCTCAAGGCTCTGTTTTCTATATAAATAAAAATGTAAATGTTCGTTTGTTCAGAATCGCTAATCTCCGAGAGTTCTTCACCGATTGCTTTGAAAGTTTCTCACAACGTTCCATTCGCATCCGGCCAGGTTTTTATATACATGCTATATAAAGGGAATACAGAGAACATATATGGCACGCATAGACGAGATAAAACACCTAAATTATTGGGATCGTCTCAAAGCTCTCCAAATGTACTCTCTAGAAAGGAGACGAGAGAGATACCAAATAATATACACGTGCAAAATACTGGAGGGCCAGGTCCCTAATCTACACAGTAAAATAACAACGTACTGGAGTGAACGATATGGAAGAAAATGCAAGATTGAACCAGTGAAGAGCAGAGGTGCCATAGGCACAATCAGAGAGCACTGTATAAACATCAGAGGTCCGCGGTTGTTCAACGTCCTCCCAGCGACTATAAGAAATATTGCCGGAACAACCGTGGACATCTTCAAGAGAAAACTGGACTGTTTCCTAAGAGAAGTCCCGGATCAGCCGGGCTGTGGTGGGTATGTGGCTCTGCGGGCCGCTCCAAGCAACAGCCTGGTGGATCAAGCTCTCACAAGTCGAGCCTGGCCTCGGGCCGGGCTTGGGGAGTAGAAGAACTCCCAGAACCCCATCAACCAGGTATCAACCAGGTATCAACCAGGTATACAGATGTCACGTCTGTGACGGTAGAAAACATGCTTTCATGTGAGGGAAATCTTCGAAACCTCTACCGATTGCATTGAATTTTTTACACAATGTTGCATTCGAAGAAGCGCGTATTTGTATATATCTACTATATACATGCCTCACCTGTGACAGGAAAAACATGTTTTTAAAAAAAATATCAGCCATCTGTTGGACGTAAGAGCAACACATGCTGTAATCTCCAAAAGTTCCTCATCGATTGCTTTCAAATTTTGACACAACGTTGCATTCGAATAGGCACATCTTTTTATATACCCATTATATAGATGCCACCCCTGTGACAGATAAAAACATGCGTTTTGAAAAACCGCGCCATCTGTTGCACATTAGACAAACAAATGCTATACTAAATATGTTACAATTCAATTTCAATGTTTCCGATTTCATTGATAAATTCAATTTTCATAAATTTCGATTTATTTTAATTTTGATATAATTCTTTTGTGTGACATTGTCTTGGAATTGAGCTGTGTTATTTACCATACTGTTCATTTCGTGAGTATAGTTTATTTGTTATTTTTAACTAGCTGTACCCGACCAGAGCAATCTTCCCCGGTCTCCCAGTCCTCCCCACCATTCCCCCCCCTCCCCCGACCCCTCGTCCTACCAACAATTCCCCCTTCCTCCGTCCCCTCGTCCTCCACACTATCCCCCACTCCTCTATCCCCTTGTCCTTCCCACCATTCCCCACTCCCTCGTCTGATGATCAAATGATCTGATGTTACCATCAGAAAATTGGGAACATCAAATGATCTGGGGCTAGATTCACGAAAAAGTTACGCAAACACTTACGAACCTGTACATCTTTTCTCAATCTTTGGCAGCTTTGTTTACAATCATTAAACAGTTAATTAATGAGCTCCGAAGCACAAGGAGGCTGTTAATAACAATAACAGCAGTTGATTGGCAAGTTTTCATGCTTGTAAACTGTTTAATAAATGTAACTTAAGCCATCAAAGATTGAGGAACAATGTACACGTTCGTAAGTACTTGCGTAACTGCTTCGTGAATCTAGCCCAAGATGTTTCCATCACTGAAATATAAGAAAACAGTTCAAAAAACAAAATGAAAAATAATGAAAAAATAAAAAACTGCAAATTTGCAGATGATTCGAAAATTGGGAGAGAAATAAACATTGAAAAAGACTCACTATCACTTCAAGATGATCTAAATAGTGGGTTTGAAATGTCAAAAGGTTGGCGATGTAGTTTAATGCTGACAAATGAAAGGTTTTAAGGCTAGGTAATGATGATAGAGTTACATGAATCGAGCTAAATGGTGTTGAGAGAGTGAAGTCGGATTACAAAAGGGATCTGGGAGTTATGATTAGTAGGAATTTAAAATAAAACAAATCAATGCACAAATATTTGTAATATGACAAATAGGACACTGGGATTTATTTCTTGAAGCGTTAGTAACAAGACACCTGGTGTTGTTCTTCAGCTATATGCTGCTCTGGTTAGGCCCCATTTAGATTATGCAGTACAGTTTTGGTTGCCGTACTATACAATGGATATAAAGTCAATAGAACGCAACCAGCGTAGGATGACAACGTTAATCCGTCAAATTAGAAACCTGTCAAATGAAGAAAGATTGATAAAGCTTAATTTACATTCTCTAAAAAGGCGATGAATTATGGGTGATATTACAGAGGTGTACAGGTGGACGAATAGATAATGATATGATTGATAACCCTTTGTACTTTTGTTAAAACTTGAATGTGAACTATTAATAATATAAATTATAAAATGTTTAAAAAGTATATTCTTAAATCCTTGATGAGGTGTGTGTGTGTGTATTCACCTAGTATTCACCTAGTTGTATTCACCTAGTTGTGCTTGCGGGGGTTGAGCTTTGCTCTTTCGGCCCGCCTCTCAACTCTCAATCAACTGTTTACTAACTACTAACTATTTTTTTCAGCACACATACACACACCCAGGAAGCAGCCCGTAACAAGTGCCTAACTGCCAGGAATAGATTTACTGCTAGGTAACAGAGGCATCAGGGTGAAAGACAAACTGCCTATTTGTTTCTGCTTGGTCCGGAGAAAAAGTGTGTTTGTGTGTGTGTGTGTGTGTGTGTGTGTGTGTGTGTGTGTGTGTGTGTGTGTGTGTGTGTGTGTGTGTGTGTGTGTGTGTGTACTCACCTAGTTCTACTCACCTAGTTGTGCTTGCGGGGGTTAAGCTCTGGCTCTTTGCTCCCGCCTCTCAACCGTCAATCAACAGGTGTACAGGTTCCTGAGCCTATTGGGCTCTATCATATCTACACTTGAAACTGTGTATGGAGTCAGCCTCCACACATTACTTCCTAATGCATTCCATTTGTCAACCACTCTGACACTAAAAAAGTTCTTTCTAATATCTCTGTGGCTCATTTGGGCACTCAGTTTCCACCTGTGTCCCCTTGTGCGTGTGCCCTTGTGTTAAATAGCCTGTCTTTATCAACCCTGTCGATTCCCATGAGAATCTTGAATGTGGTGATCATGTCCCCCCTAACTCTTCTGTCTTTCAACGAAGTGAGGTTTAATTCCCGTAGTCTCTCCTCGTAGCTCATACCTCTCAGCTCGGGTACTAGTCTGGTGGCAAACCTTTGAACCTTTTCCAGTTTAGTCTTATGCTTGACTAGATATGGACTCCATGCTGGAGCCGCATACTCCAGGATTGGTCTGACATATGTGGTATATAATGTTCTGAAAGATTCCTTACACAAGTTTCTAAAGGCCGTTCTTATGTTAGCCAACCTGGCATATGCTGCTGATGTTATCCTCTTGATATGAGCTTCAGGGGACAGGTCTGGCGTGATATCAACCCCCAGGTCTTTCTCTCTCTCTGACTCTTGAAGTATTTCATCTCCCAAATGATACCTTGTATCTGGTCTCCTGCTTCCTACCCCTATCTTCATTACATTACATTTGCTTGGGTTAAACTCTAACAGCCATTTGTTCGACCATTCCTGCAGCTTGTCCAGGTCTTCTTGAAGTCTCAAGCTGTCCTCCTCTGTCTTAATCCTTCTCATAATTTTGGCGTCGTCAGCAAACATTGAGAGGAATGAGTCTATACCCTCTGGGAGATCATTTACGTATATCAGAAACAGGATAGGTCCAAGTACAGAGCCCTGTGGGACTCCACTGGTGACTTCACGCCAGTCTGAGGTCTCACCCCTCACTGTAACTCTCTGCTTCCTATTGCTTAGGTACTCCTTTATCCACTGGAGCGCCCTACCAGTTACTCCTGCCTGTTTCTCCAGCTTATGCATCAAAAATTTTATGGGGTACTGTGTCAAAGGCTTTCCGACACTCCAAAAAAATGCAGTCCGCCCATCCTTCTCTTTCTTGCTTAATCTTTGTCACCTGATCGTAGAATTTTATCAAGCCTGTAAGGCAAGATTTACCCTCCCTGAACCCATGTTGATGGGTTGTCGCGAAGTCTCTTCTCTCCAGATGTGTTACCAGGTTTTTTCTCACAATCTTCTCCATCACCTTGCATGGTATACAAGTTAAGGACACTGGCCTGTAGTTCAGTGCCTCTTGTCTGTCACCCTTTTTGTATATTGGTACTACATTAGCAGTCTTCCATATTTCTGGTAGGTCCCCCGTTTCCAGTGACCTACTCTACACTATGGAGAGTGGCAAGCAAAGTGCTCCTGCACGCTCTTTTAATGCCCATGGTGAGATTCCGTCTGCCCCAACAGCTTTTCTAACATCTAGCTCTAATAGGTGCTTCTTGACCTCATCTCTTGTAATTTCGAACCTTTCCAAGGTCACCTGGTTTGCTGCCACCTCTCCTAGCGCCGTGACTTCTCCCTGTTCTATTGTAAAGACCTCCTGGAACCTTTTGTTGAGTTCTTCACACACCTCTTTGTCATTCTCTGTCCTCGCCCACCCTAAGTTTCATCACCTGTTCCTTCACTGTTGTCTTCCTCCTGATGTGACTGTGTAGTAGCTTTGGTTCGGTCTTGGCTTTATTAGCTATATCATTTTCATACCTTTTCTCAGCTGCTCTTCTCACACTAACATACTCGTTCCTGGTTCTCTGGTATCTCTCTCTACTTTCTGGTGTTCTGTTATTACGGAAGTTCCTCCATGCCCTTTTGTTCAGCTCCTTTGCTTTCATACATTCCCTATTAAACCACGGATTCTTCCTTTGCTTCTCTGTTTTTTCCTGTCGGGCTGGGACAAACCTGCTTACAGCCTCCTGACATTTTTGGGTGACATAGTCCATCATGTCTTGTACGGACTTGGTTCCGAGTTCTGTGTCCCAATGTATATCCCATAGGAATTTATTCATCTCCTCATAGTTTCCCTTTCGGTACGCCAGCCCTTTGTTTCCCAGTTCTTTTTTGGGGGTGATAATTCCTAGCTCAACCAGGTACTCAAAGCTCAATACACTATGATCACTCATTCCCAAGGGGGCTTCCAACTTAACTTCCCTTATATCCGACTCATTTAGGGTAAATATCAGATCAAGCAAGGCTGGTTCATCCCCTCCTCTCATTCTTGTCGGTCCCTTGACGTGTTGACTTAGAAAGTTTCTTGTTGCCACATCCAGCAGCTTAGCTCTCCATGTGTCTGGGCCTCCATGTGGGTCTCTGTTCCCCCAATCTATCTTCCCATGGTTGAAGTCTCCCATGATTAGTAGTCTGGATCCGTTCCTGCTAGCCACAGAAGCTGCTCTCTCTATTATATTGATGGTGGCCAAGTTGTTTCTATCATATTCCTGTCTGGGTCTTCTGTCATTCGGTGGGGGGTTATATATGACTACTACTATAATTTTCTGTCCTCCAGTTGCTATGGTGCCTGATATGTAGTCACTGAAACCTTCACAGTTCTGAATTACCATCTCTTCGAAACTCCAACCTTCTCTTAGTAGCAAAGCTACACCACCTCCTCCTCTCCCTTCTCTCTCTTTCCTCACTACATAGTAGCCCTGTGGAAACACTGCATTTGTTATGGTTTTCGTTAGCTTTGTTTCTGTGAGTGCTATTATGTCTGGGTTTTCTTCTAGTGCCCATTCTCCGAGTTCACTTGTTTTATTTGTAATCCCATCTATGTTAGTGTACATTGCCTTGAAGCTCACTTTCTTCTGTTCATTTTCTTGTCCCTTTCTTGGCGAGCATTCTGCTGGTGTGGGAAGCTGTTCCGTGGGTGAGAAGATCTGTGAGGTGGTTTGCAGGGTCTCAGAGGATTTTGGGGTGGGGGTGGGGGTTTAAGGGAAGGGGGGACAGGTAGGGTGTGGGTTAAGGAGATAGGGGGGACATGGAGGATACGGGGTGAGGGGGGAGGAGGGATAGGGAGGGTATGGGATGAAGGGGGAGGGGGACAGGGGGGGAAAGGTGGAGGGGGGGACATGATGGGAATGGGGAAGGGGTGACAGGGTCAGAATGGGGTGGGGGGGAGGGAGGGTTGGGTGGGGGCAGGTAGGGTGAGGGAAAGGAGGGTTTCTATGCAGAGGGGGGTGGTGGTGTTGCCCTCCCCTCTGGTGTTGCTGGGATGCTGGTTTTGGGTTCCCCTCTTGTCTCTGGGACTGTTGTGTTGGGGGCTGTGATTTCCTGGTTTGCTCCTCTCTCCCTGCGCTTCCTCCTTGCCTCTGCTGCCCTGGCTCTCTCCTCCTTCGTCCTGTCCCTCTGCAGGAATACTTTTTTGTATCCCTCCACATGCTGCAGACGACTCTTCCTTTCGAGAATATCCTCCTTCGTGGTTTCGTTTGTAAACACCACCTTTACAAGTCGGTTTCTGTCCTTGTTGTACCAGCCCAACCTGAAAACCTTCTCAATGTTTTGTTCAGCCCCTTCCATCTGTAACCCCTTCAGTAGCCCATGTACTGCCTCTCTATCCTTGCTATTCCCAACCAAAACTACTTGTGATGTGGCCGACATTATTATGGGTTCCCACTATGGTGATGGGGGAGACATTACTATGGAGTACCAGTCTCACTGTGGTGGTGGGGATACATTACTTGGGCTTCTTACCTATCAGTACCTACCTATCAGTGACTGGGGAAGTGAAGGTTTAGCTCTTTAAACCAGGTGGCTTGTTGTTGGCACTAGCCTTTAGTTGTACCCATTGCGCTAAAAGCTTCACTATTCTAACAATCAATATCTTTGTCGAACCTTTCCCTAAAGTTGTGAATTTAGGTGGCTTCCACAACTTCTTCTCATAGTGCATTCCACTTGGTGATCATGCGTACAGAGTACGAGTGTTTCCCTAAATTTCTTTGACTCATTTGCGATCCAGCTTCCATTTGTGTTGTCTTGTCCTACGGCTTTAAACTTAAAGAGGCTCTCCAGCCCACTGTGATAGTGGTGGAGACATTACTATGGGGGTATCAGTCCCACTGTGGACTGATATGTCTGACTGGGAGAGACGTTATTTTTTTTTCTTCATAGATGTTTAATAGATACATTTACAATGCTAACTAGCGTATATCATTTTCTTCTTTGTGTTCATGGACAGGGTGAGATATGTTATACATATAGTTCAGTGATTGATTGAACAATCACCACAGAAGGTGACTATAGTGTTTTTAAAATGCTTACCTAATTACTAATTACCTAATTAGGGAGCTGGTCGGCCGAGCGGACAGCACACTGGCTTGTGATCCTGTGTGCCCGGGTTCGATCCCGGGCGCCGGCGAGAAACAATGAGGCAGAGTTTTCTTTCACCCTGATTGCCTCCTGTTTACCCTAGCAGTAAATATAGTACCTGCAGTGTAGCACTTGTGGTCACGGGCTGCTTCATGGGGTGGAGGCCTGGTTGAGAACCGGGCCGCAGGGACACTAAAGCCCCGAAATCATCCTCAAGATACCTCAAGATAACCATACATACATAAATGCATACATAAATACAAATATTTATGTCTGTCCTACATAAACAGTGTCCGAGGTATGTTCTTTATACATAATGTGATTCATGTGTGTAATTAAGTGTAATTACCTAAGTGTAGTGACAGGATGAGAGCTACGCTCGTGGTGTCCCGTCT
>WNGS01158013.1:19301-34247 GCA_020271785.1 Procambarus virginalis
GACCGGCCATTTTCACAAAGTTGTATAACACATAACTTGTCCTTAATTGTTAGAACAACCTTCTTCTCTTAACACCTCCAGAATGATTGATGCTGATACCAGACATGTCTTGGCCAAATCACGATTGTGAATATATTGTTCAGAAGCCTATACTGTAGTGACAAAATCACCAGAGCGAAACAGACTGGTATCAGGTAACCCCTGGTGACAAAGATTGTTGTGAGTGACCTAGAGTAACTAAGGAGTGCCGCTGCCTAAGTAATCTGTGTGTGACTTTATCACAGTGTACCACTTGGTATCATTTAACCTGCAGTAGCCAGCCACCACTCGATCCAGAGCGTGTAGCTAGCACCTCATTACGTTGGTAGCCTCGAGCCGCCCGCCACCGCCCTCACTGTACCATGTGACGTCACCACCCTTGTGTGTGTGCATGTGTCTGTCTGTTAAGCATACAGCACGCCCTCCTGCCCCGTGTCAAGTACGAATTGTGGGAAAACCTGTCATCAATGGTCTCACTTCAGAACGAGGAAACCAGCTGTCAGGCCACCTACGAGTTCTTGCATAAATGTGCCTGAGTGAGTGAGTGAATAAAGAGAGGTACCTTGCCTGTAAGTACAAGATCTTGTCATTGTTTTATTGTGTCCGTGTTGATCTGAGGTATCAACCACAGTTCTCACCTACTCATACCTGTCACAGGTTATAGGTGAATCGACGGTGTATGCGTGGTTATCTGTGTGGTATCACTGCATTACACTCGTCTGTAAATGTGACCTTCACATGCACCACACATTTAGTTATTGTGTGATTATTATTGTGCATGTTATTGCCTGTTCAATTGATAGTGCCATTGTGTTTATTGCATATCATCATTACCCGAGTATCCGGTTGGAACTCTTGTGATCCCTTGGCATACCGGCAGTAGGTTGCCGTGTTAATGATTGGCTGTCAACTGTGTTAAGTTAGGTGTTTCGCAACGAGTGGATCCGAGTCCATTAGCCAGTCGTCAAGAGTCTCGCTAATGCAACCATAGCCTTTCTGACACCAATCTAAAGCAAATCAAGCACCCTTTGTATTAGTGGTTAAGTTAGTAAATAAACTACTGTTAAGCTTTATGCGGTGTTTCCGTTGAACCACTTCTGAATACAGTACAACCTCGATTCAACATACTATATGGGACCAACCCCAGTTCGTTGGAGCGTTGGATTCGTTGCAAGAGGTGACCTTCAGGGGGCGTTTGTGTCAGTGTCTTTTTTTTTTCTTGTACACAATAAAAATGCATTATCATATTACATACTATACCTATATATTACTTCTCTACTAAAAAAATACTGTAATTCATAAATTTACCTTATTGTTGAAGTTATGTCCATCTTGAAGTTTCGTGAAGTTGTGAATGCTCTACAGTAAATACGTACTGCAGTGCATTATGCCGTTAGCACTGTGTTGATTAAAAGTAGTTCTGCTGTATGTTGAGTACTACAATACAGTTTATGAAAACTATTGTACACAAAAATTACTGCAACTTTAATTTTAACACTGAGTACACACTTAAATTTAACACTTGTTCTAACTGTTCATGTTGCACACGATGTTTTTAGATGTTTGCATCAGCTTTGCTGGTGCTCGCTGCTGCTGTGAGTTCAGCCGCTTCTGAGCTGGTGCTGGCTGCTGTTGTACCAGTGCTGGGTACAACTGTGCTTGTGCTGGGTACGGCTGTTGTACCAGTGCTGGGTACAACTGTGCTCGTGCTGGGTACGGCTGTTCTTGTGCTGGGTACGGCTGTTCTCATGCTGGGTACGGCTGTTCTCGTGCTGGGTTCGGCTGTTCTCGTGCTTGGTACGGCTGTTCTCTTGCTGGGTACGGCTGTTCTCGTGCTTGGTACAGCTGTTCTCCTGCTGGGTACGGCTGTTCTCGTGCTGGGTATGGCTGTTCTCATGTTGGGTACGGCTGTTCTCGTGCTGGTTGATTTTCTGCTACTAGTTCTTGCAAAATATTGCTTCGTTTTTGTCATTAATAAGGCACTATTAGTAAGCCCCTGAGACATTTTGTTTTATAACCAAAGAGCTGTAGTAAAAAAATGGTCAATTCCACAATTATTCTTCCATCGGCAGATAAATGCTGTACATCAATCGCAGACAAAGCTAAGGGCACTGGGTGCATACTGTACGAACGCAGGCTAAGTCTATACGCACACCCTTCAGTTGGCTGGTGTTTAAGCCTGATCCAGTAACATAAATTTCTCTTAAATATTCGATTTACATCAAATTATATATTTTGTGTTATGTATTTAGTTTAGCAACATTATTACGATAATAAGAGCTATAAAAAATACTTATTTTGAAACTGATTTATTTATTTCATTATTTCGAAGCCATAGGTCACTGAACTGTGGCGACGAAATCGAACAAAACACCGCCTGGTGTTGTGTTCGATTTCCAGTAACATATATTTCTCTCAAATATTCAATTTACATCAAATTATATATTTTTGGGTTACATATTTAGTTTAGCAACATTATTTCGGTAATAAGAGCTATAAAAAATACTTACTTTGGAACTAATTTATTAATTTTATTATTTCGAAGCCGTAGATCGCTGAACTGTGGCGACGAAATCGAACACAACACAACAAGCATGGTGTATGGACAGGGATTAGACCCGTCTACTCGTGCTGGAGTTGTGCTGCCAATAATGTGAACAATTTCTCAAATAGGAGATATCTACCTTATTACAGTATATTTTGGTCTTATTTAGTTTGGTTTAATTAGGATAATAAAGAGTTATTAAAACACCAGTTTTAGAAATGATTTATTAATGTGAAACGTTCAAAGCCATGGGTCACTGAACTATGACAACACAGACGAAAGTGAGTGAAACCTCACTGTAAAGGGAAGTTTACTGTACAGTATTCCCTTATCTGTCCACCCTCACTCGTCTTGTTTCATCACAGAAAATGTATAAGAAGATTTCAACATATTAGCTAGCTATTCATGCTTCAGCCTTTAAATTAATTTACAAAGATACGTGTGCTACAAATCGGTGAACGAAAATCATTGAAACTCAGTCGTTCACTTCTGTGGACCACTCTGGCTGGTGTTTGGTTAATATGCGTCACTTCTTGTGGACCATTCTGGCTGGTGTTTGGTTCATATGATTCACTTGTTGTGTGGTCCACTTGTGTGATCCAACTTGTCTTATGAAGGAATTATTAATTGTAATCTGTGATAGAATGAGACAGTTTTCCACCACTGTGAACTCTGTCCCAACATCGTAAGCTTGTGGACCACTTGTGGTTCACTTGTGTGGTCCACTTGTGTGGTCCATTTGTGTGATCCATTTGTGTGATCTAACTTGTCATATGAAGGAATTATTAAATGTAATCTGTGATGGGATGGTAAAGTTTTCTACCACTGTGAGCTCTGTCCCAACATCGTAAGCTTGTGGACCACTTGTGGACCACATGTGCGGTCCACTTGTGTGGTCCACTTGTGTGATCGAACTTGTCATATGAAGGAATTAATAATTGTAATCTGTGATAGAATGTGAAACTTTTCCACCAGTCTGTGAACTCTGTCTCGACGTCGTAAGCAAATCCGAACATCCCCCGCTTCGGCGAACCATTGTTCGTCGAACCGGGTGAGTAAATCCGGCCTGAAAAGTGTGCGAACTAGCCGGAGATTCGTTGAATCAGGGTACGTTGAATCGAGGTTGTACTGTACTGCCAATCAATTACTCAAGCCTTCAGCTCTAGGTGTCTTCAATACCGAATTGCCTATATTCACTAAACTATAAATGTGATGAGGACCCTGGGACCCTTAAAGTGTTAAATCATTGAGGAGATTCCAACGATCAACGTGGAGCAGGACCAGGTGAGGCTAGTCTGAGAAGATACCCTCAAGGACTCTAACTCGACCTTGCTCCCAGGCCCTGTACGGTTGCTCTCGTATTTTCTGTTCTGCTAATTCCGACAGTTTCATGAAGCGTCTGCCACATGTACATTGGCGACATACGCATTGCAGTCGTGAAAGCAAAAAAGAAAACCCCCACAATGCCACACATTTTGAAGTTAAAAATTCTTGACAATTTACGTAACCTATACTAAAACAACACTAAAATTAACACTTAAATTACTGTACATTTAGCAAAGTTAGTTTTGACTGCCAGCTGTGGAAGCCTCACTAGTTGAAGGCATTTGGCTTGCCCGTGATGCCTCACTTGTTGAAGGCTCTGGGCTTGATTTTTGTACCATATATGAATCAAGTGTAGCTTGCCTTCTGTGTTCACTGGCCAGTTGTATGATGAGCTCCATCATACAGGTACTGATACATGTTTCTGATATATACTGATACATGTTCGCTTCAGGTACTGATACATGTTTCAAAGTTCTGGATGAGCACAATTAGATGAAAAATTAATTAACAAGTCAACAGAAGATATGAGTTCACTGTATTTCGTGGTCATTGGTGTTGGTTCTTCACTGCCTTCTTCATCCTCCTCCTCTTTGTCGGCCTCACCAGTAATAGACTGGAGAATCTCGTCTTCACTCATCACACCATATCCTGGGTCATTGGCATCTTTTTCAAGCCAATCAACCACATCCTGTCTTTCTAAGTTTTTGCCGGCATTTCTGAACATTCCATGGATTTCATCTGTAAATCCTTCAAAATCCATTTCTTCATCCTCCTCATTTCTGACCGTAGACGTGAGGAGTTTTTTCAAGGAATTTTTCAAAGTCGATTCCTCTACTTCACTCCACACCTTGGCCCAGTTATAGATGGCTTCCTTGATTGTATAGATCTTCAAATTCTCAAGTTTTTTTTTTAGTCCTGTTATCCACACCGAGTTCAATATCTTCCGGAAGAGGCAAAACCACCAAAACTTCATTGAGCATCTTTTTGGTGTACAACCTCTTCGTGGCACAGATAACTCCCTGATCCATAGGCTGGATGAGAGAGGTTGTATTAGGAGGAAGTGCCATACATGTTATCTTGCCATCATGTGAGGTTAACGTGTCAATTTTGGGGTGGGCAGGTGCATTATCAAGCAACAGCAAAGCCCAAACTTCGCTTGGCCTTACTTTGAGTTTCTTATCTTGATACGCATGAACTTCCCTGCAGAACACATCATGAAACCAGGAAAGAAAGATCTCCTGTGTAAACCATGCATTTTGTGAGGTATAATATTTCACTGGCAGTCTGTCCAACCAATGTTGCAAGGCTCTTGGTTTCTTTGATTTGTCAACAATTGCATATATGATTCCGTCTGTGCCGTCGGCATTCGCACACATCATGGCCGACAGCGTGTCCTTGTTGACCTTACGGCCTGGCACACAACCCTCACTCCTCATTGCTAGAGTTTTTTTCTGGTAAACTCCCCCAAGACAGCCCAGTTTCATCAGCATTATAAATTTGATAAGAATATATATTATTTGACAAAATGTATGCTCTTAATTTCTGTTTAAATGGTTCTACACTGCTTGTATCTGCACTCAATTTTTCACCGACAATTTTCTTCTTCACAATATTGTGCCTACCTTTGAACCTTGCAACCCACCCTTCACTGGCTTCGAAATCCTTTTTTCCAAGGCTTGCTGCAAACCTGCTTGCAGCATTTTGTATTTCTGGGCCGCGAATGTCACGCCAGCTTTGCTGTGGTGAGCAAACCACTTGTACACAGCCTCATCCAACTATACATGCGTCAAAGTTTTCATAGTTTTTCGACCACACCCTCTGCTAGTACTTGCACCTTCATTTTCACAGGTTGAAATGTATTTCAGAATTTTCTCTTTGTTTCATTATACAGAGCACCACTTGGTTTCCGAACCCCTTGGGGACAAGACCCGTCGGTTAACATGTAAGTTCGTATACGAGAAATGGAGGGGGGAAAAAAATATAGAAAAATTTATGAAAAAAACTCTAGGGAAAAAATCGACAGGTTCATAGCGTAAATGCAACCATATTTTGTTTGTACTCACCAGTAATTAAATTCCTGATCCGCTTATGTTAATGATCGATGTTGATGAAGCATAGTTATTTACTTGGAAGAGGTGGTGGTGGATGTTGATGGTGTTGGGTTGACTGAAGTTGTTGGGTTGACTGGGTCAACATGCAATGAGTCAGGTAATTACCTAAGTGTAATTACCTAAGTGTAGTTACAGGATGAGAGCTACACTCGTGGTGTCCCGTCTTCCCAGCACTCTTTGTCATATAACGTTTTGAAACTACTGACGGTCTTGGCCTCCACCACCTTCTCACCTAACTTGTTCCAACCGTCTACCACTCTGTTTGCGAAAGTGAATTTTCTTATATTTCTTCGGCATCTGTGTTTAGCTAGTTTAAATCTATGACCTCTTGTTCTTAAAGTTCCAGGTCTCGGGAAATCGTCCCTATCGATTTTATCAATTCCTGTTACTATTTTGTATGTAGTGATCATCACCTCTTTTTCTTCTGTCTTCTAGTTTTGGCATATTTAATGCCTCTAACCTCTCCTCGTAGCTCTTGCCCTTCAGTTCTGGGAGCCACTTAGTAGCATGTCTTTGCACCTTTTCCAGTTTGTTGATGTGCTTCTTAAGATATGGGCACTACACAACTGCTGTATATTCTAGCTTTGACCTAACAATAGTCGTGAACAATTTCTTTAGTATATCGCCATCCATGTATTTAAAAGCAATTCTGACGTTAGAAAGCGTGGCATAGGCTCCTCGCACAATATTCTTTATGTGGTCCTCTGGTGATAGTTTTCTATCTAGAACCACCCCTAGATCTCTTTCTTTATCAGAATTCTTTAAAGATTTCTCACATAATATATAGGTTGTGTGAGGTCTATGTTCTCCTATTCCACATTCCATAACATGGCATTTATTAACATTAAATTCCATTTGCCAAGTGGTGCTCCATGTACTTACTTTGTCCAGGTCATCTTGAAGGGCATGACAATCATCTAAGTTTCTTATCCTTCCTATTATCTTAGCATCATCAGCAAACATGTTCATATAATTCTGTATACCAACTGGTAGATCATTTATGTAGACAATAAACATCACTGGTGCAAGAACTGAACCCTGTGGTACTCCACTTGTGACATTTCTCCAGTCCGATTCATTGCCTCTGATTACTGCCCTCATTTTTCTATCAGAACATTTTTCATCCATTATAATTATAATTATAGAATTAGTATGTACAGCAAAAAAAACAGAAGAGGGCAATGAAAAAGATGGATAGGAAGAGGAAGAGGATGAAGAAACTTGCAAAATGTTTGAAAAATGAAAAGAAACGAAAAAGGTGCAGGTGATGCAATGTGAGCTTTCTTGGAAGCCATTGCAAAAGACTCTTTAATTGACATTTGTTTCATTCCCTTGGCTCTTGTTTTTAAAAACTTCATATACAAATTGTACAGACTCATCATGTCCTTAATTTCAAACTCGCTGTAACTCGTAACTCGTGTCCATAAATGCCAGAATGTCTTCAAAATTTTGCTAAACTTTTCCCATATTACATTTTTCCTTTGATGTTTCTTCATCCTCTTCCTGTCCATCTTCTTCATTGCACTCTTCTGTTTTTTTTTTTTTGTACATACTAATTCTATAATTTCATCATCAGTCATGTTTCGATTGTTTGGGGCTTCATCAAAATCTATCCACGTATCTATGTCATCTTCTATTGTTTCAGTCACCAGTTCTGCTCTCAGCTCAGGGGACTTAATCCCCTTGACATAGGCTAGGTGTTCCTCTCTTAATTTTTTTCTCTCGCTAACTTTCTTCACCGCAAACCCTTCAAAATCTGCCTCGTCACCTTCCTCAGGAAACAGACTTGACGTGGGCCAAAGTTTTTTCCAACCATTTCTTAGTGTTGTCTGCTGTACCTCATCCCATGCACTAGTCCAGATAGCTGACTTTATTGTGAAGACTTTATAAAAGTCCTTAACACTTAAACCGCGCATATCATATATAAATGATATCAATGACAAAACCGAAATCGCGCACATCATTTATATATGATTTCGTGTCTAGCGCTATAATTTAACCCTTACACTGCTCAGGGGTCCTGGGGACATTTACACCCCTGTGCGCAAGAAAAAAAAAAATTCCAAAAAATTTTTTCGTCTTCTAAACACGTTAATTTGTGTCCCCTGAGCACGGGAAAAATAGCAAAAAAATCGTAGGTCACATATTTTGGGCGCAATTGACCGAGGAAGTCTGGCAAAAAGTGGGCGTTGACAGAGCGGTCGCCAGGGCCGGTCAGCGTCACCCGCGCTGACAGATGGGAGTTGCCACAAAGATATTATTACCTAATTGTTTCAATGTCTCCGATTGATTTTTTCTTAGTTTTTTTGCAGTAATATTATTCAATAGTGTGTATTGTAATATATTTATATAATAAAAGTGGTGAATAATCGCTATACTCAAAAGTATGGTGTGCATATTAGTGATTCAATTATTATGTTCATAAAACAATAAACAAACAGTTTTGCTGCTATTACACTCTATACACAGGTTATATATAAGTATCTGCATATTTTGGTCACCATAACGAACCACTAAGTTGGTATTGAGAGTCGAAAAGCAACGAAGAGTTACCGCCACACACCAGCCAGCCACTCGCTGCCACTCCCTCAACACACGCACTAAACTTTCTCCCCCAACAGTACCATTTGTGGTGTTATTACACTATATACAGACGTTATATATAAGTATGTATATATTTTGTTCACCACAACTGTACAGTTAAGCTGATATAGTTATTTCAGGCACTAAGAGTCGTCGCTATACACAGCTGGCGGCTGGCGGCTCCCTCACTCATTCAAGGTCACACACACACTAAACTTTCTCCCCCAACAATACTGTTTGCTGCTATTACACTCTATACACAGGTTATATATAAGTATTTGCATATTTTGGTCACCATTACGAACCACTAAGTTGGTATTGAGAGTCGAAGAGCAACGAAGAGTTACCGCCACACACCAGCCAGCCACTCGCTGCCACTCCCTCAACACACGCACTAAACTTTCTCCCCCAACAATACCATTTGTGGTGTTATTACACTATATACAGACGTTATATATAAGTATGTATATATTTTGTTCACCACAACTGTACAGCTAAGCTGATATAGTTAGTTCAGGCACAAAGAGTCGTCGGTATACACAGCTGGCGGCTGGCGGCTCCCTCACTCATTCAAGGTCACACGCACTAAACTTTCTCCCCCAACAATACTGTTTTCAGTGTTATTACCCTATATACACATATTATATATAAATATCTACATGTTTTATGCACTGTAACTGTACACCTAAGCTTGTAGTGCGCCCAAAGAGCATAGTGGCCACCCTCTAAACAGCTTGACAAATCGTGCAGACGACGTCACCTCCGTCACCCAAATGGCTCCTCCCAGCATAATCCTTTTGCTGTTATTACACTAATACACACATTATATATAAGTATCTACATTTGTGTTCACCATAGAGAACCACTGAGCTGGTATGGTGAATGTAAACAATAACAGGTGGCCACACAGTCAGTAAACGATGCTGTCTTCCTCAGTCTCTCAGCATCACTCCTCCCACAGCGCTAATTATTACAACAATCCTGCTATTATCACAACCTGGTTATTTATATCACAGTCACGGGTCATCTGTAATATTGTCATCACTAAATAATAAGTTATATATTTATTTTGACATTTTTCGGTGATGCTGTGGTCACAAGCTGAACAGCAATGCTGATCGCTCATGCTGCGTGCGCCAGCCTTGGTTGCTCCAACAGTACTGTGCCTCTCACACCTGAGAATATTGCCCACGATTTTTTTTTTAAATTGCGTCTGTTTACAAAAGCCCTGAGGAAGCTACTGTGAACCCCGTGTAGCCGCGGGCCATTTGAATCGGGAATGGCACCCTATGGCGTATATATACGCCATGCGCACCGTCGGACATGTTACTCAGGGCGTATATATACGCCATGCGCAGTTTAAGGGTTAAGCACCCCGCCTGGGATAGGGGCAGCTATAGTACAGCCACGACTGATAGTTGCCAGATCCCACCTAGAAAAAAAATCCAGCCCAACATTCTTGAGAGTGAGAACGTCAGTATTGCACCAGCCACCAAGGCTGGCGCACGCAGCACCACTGTTCAGCTTGTGACCACAGCATCGCCTACAAATGCCAAAATATAAGTGATACTGCTATTATTTAGCAGTGATAGTATTACTGAAGCCCCCTGAATTTGATAAAACTGACCAGGATTCTGATAACAGCTTGATTGTGGAGATATTTAGCGCTGTGCTCGATGGAGGGAGGAGTACGGCTGTGGAGGGAGGTTTGTGGCGTTGTCTTCTGACTGTGTGTGGCCACCATTTATTGACTGCACTCACCATACCAGCTTAGTGGTTCGCTATGGTGAACACAAATGTAGATACTTACATATAACGTGTGTATAGTGTGAGATAACAGCGAGAGGAGTAGGTTGGGAGCCGCCATTTTGGTGAGAGGAGCGTCGTCTGCAGGAATTATCGTGTTGTTTACCTGTGACCACAAAGGGTCTTTGGGCACCATACCAGTTTATTTGTACAAGTATGGTGAATAAAACAGGTAGATACTTATATATAGTGTGTGTATATAGCATAATAACACCACAACCAATATTGTTGGAGGAGAAATATTAGTGCGTGTGACCTTGAGGGTGGCCGCCGATCAGCTGACTGTGGAGTAGCTACGTCTTTGTGCGTTTACTCACCATACAAGCTTAGATGTACAGTTATGGTGAACAAAACATGTAAATACGTATATATAACGTCTGTGTATAGTGAATAAATGCAAAAACAGTATTGTGGGAGGTAAATGAGGGTGAGTGAGGTGGTGTTGAGGGAGGGCGTGGCAGTGAGTGGCTCGCTGGTGTGTGGCGGCCACTCCTCGTTGCTTTTTGACTCACAAGACCAACTTAGTAGTTCGTTATGGTGAACAAAACATGCAGATACTTATATATAACCTGTGTATATAGTGTAACAACAGCAAAACTATTTGTTTATTGTTTTATGAACATAATAATTGAATCACTTATATGCACACCATAATTTTGAGTACAGCGATGGTTCACACATTTTATAATATAAATATACCACAATTCACTGTATGGAATAATATTACTGCAAAAAAACTAAGAAAAAATCAATCAGAGACATTGAAATAATTAGGAAATAATATATTTGTGGCAACTGCCGTCTGACAGCTCTGGCAGAGTAGACCTCGTCTGGCGAAGGCTCTGCCAACGCCCCTTTTTTGCCACACTTCCCTGCCCTACTGCGGCTAAAATATGCTACCTACGATTTTTTTGTTATTTTTTCCGTGATCAGGGAACAAAAATAAACAATTCTATAAGACGAAAGAATTTTTTGGATTTTTTTTTTGTTGCGCCTGTGGGTGTGAATTCCATTTGGGCCCCTAGCGGTTTGAGGGTTAATTGTTCCAAGCTGATTATTAAGACATCTGGCAAACATCCTCTTATAGTGGTGTTTAAGGTTCTTAATTATTCCTTGATCCATGGGTTGAATCACTGAAGTTGTATTGGGTGGTAAGAACATTCCAATAATATTGCCATTTACTAGCTCATCACCTCGTGGATGCATTGAACTGTTATCTAGCACAACTGCTGTTTTGCAGGAGACCAACGCTTTTCAGGTGCTCCTTCATCTCGGGTACAAAGTTCTTATTAATTAACACTTTCGCATGCCAAGGACTCTCCCGCGAGTCCTGTTTCGACTACCCGCTCATGCACACAGGACTCAAATTTATGTCTTCGTAAAAAATATTTGTATAAAATTCAATTTTTATCCGATTTACTTCTGGTTTGTTTCAAACTGAGCGCCATGAAGTTCTCTTTCTCACTGCTAGGGCGCATGGCGCGTCGGCCTACCCGTCACGTGACAGGCCCAATGTTTTCTCGTCACGTTTCGTGAGTCGATCACGTTTCCCTCGCGCTCCAAACTCGAACGGTTTTCTGCATTTATACCCGTTTCCGTGTGTTTTATACCCAATACATTCATCAACAATGGATCCAGGTCAAGGCCCAAGCCGTTCTACGCCCAAGGAAGTGTCCAAGTCCTCGAAAGAGGACAGAATAACTATGATTTATCAAAAGTTCAAGGGAATGAAACTCACACCCACGAAAATTCCTGAAATTGTGGCAGCTTTATCAGAAGCTGAGTATGATGCAGGTGATGTTGAAGGACTTGAAGATGATTTGGATGACTACAACGATTATAGTGGCGTCCAAAGAGCGAATGATACAGCAACGAGTGATGAGGAGACCGAGCACCTCACAGAGGAGGATGAGGCACCTCTACTCCCTCCTCCTCCTCCTCCATCTAGGCGCACACGTGGCGCATGTAAACCACCTAGAAAACTAACTACCAGAAATGTTTCTCGACGTAGGATTACACGACCAACTGTGCCAAGTGATTCTAGCAGTGATGAAAGCATGGAAATTGAAAGTGATGACGAAAGTGAGGAAGATTCACAAAGCTGTACACGTACAGGACGTACTCGCAAGGGTGGGGACAGTGTTGGCTGGAGTCGTGACAATACTCCCCCAATTGTTGAAGATTTTATTGGAAATCCTGGCCTGAAAATTCCCACACCTACTAGTGCATTAGGATTTATCCAATTATTCATTACCCGAGCCCTGCTTCAATTCTTGACAACAGAAACTAATTTGTACGCGTCGCAGATTTTCCGGATGGCTAATGAAAATGTCTCAGATATTTGGAAACCAGTGAGGGTGAAAGAAATGGCGCGATACTTGGGACTATGCATATTGATGGGCATAAACAGGCTGCCAGCTATGAGGATGTATTGGCAAACAGGAAAACCATGGCATGTTCGTTTCTTCAACTTGTTTATGACGTCAAAACGTTTCCAGCATATAAGCCAGTTTTTCCATACATTCAATAATAATGCAGTGCCCGTGAACAATACTGATAAGTTGATAAAAGTGAGATCGGTGATGGACTATTTGAAAGAGAGGTTTGCAGAAGTTTACATTCCCAAGAAAGAGTTGTGCTTGGATGAAGGTACAATGGCATGGCGCGGCCGACTATCGTTCAAAGTTTACAATCCAAACAAACCAGACAAGTATGGTGTGAAACTATATATGCTTGCTGAATCAGTATCTGGGTACTTATATGACTTTGACGTATACTCAGGTATTGGTAAGACGATACTGGAAACAGTAACGGGGTTGATTCAGCCTTTAGTGAACCAGGGTTACCATTTGTACATGGATAATTACTACAACTCGGTAAACCTAACAGAAAAATTGAGAGAACTTGGGGTGTACACATGTGGCACAATTAGACTGCTACGCGGCGCCCAAAGGAATTGCAAACTATAGCCAAGGCTAAATTTCCACTGGATACCACCATATACCGCCGCAAAGATAACACCTTCATTCTACTGTGGAAAGACAAGCGAGTGGTCTCAATCATTACAAACATCCACAATGCTGACACTCAGCAATGTCAGCGAAGGAAACGATTGCGCAATCGCGACGGAACAACTCGACTGCAACAGGTACCAGTGAACAAGCCTACTGCAATTTGTGAATACAATAAGTTCATGAAAGGTGTGGACCACTTCGATCAAATGGTGAAGTATTACCATTTTACCAGGAAAACACAAGTGGACCAAAAAGATCACGTTTTATTTTCTGCAAATGGCATTGCATAATGCCTTTGTTTTGTACAAATACTATACAACTGATCGAAAAAAGCTAACATTGCTACAATTCCACGAGGTGGCAATTTGGGCCCTATTGCACTGGGACACGGAAGATTGGCCTGAAATAGCAACAGTATCTCATCACTTGCAGCACGCTCCAGACATAAATGATGACACAGGTCCTGCCTATGCTCACGCCGTGCAAACTCCTGGACCATCTGGTGTGAGGCGGCCTTTATTTACTTCAACACCTCAAGCTGACGCAGGAACGGACTCAGAACCCGAGATGTCTGGCACACTGCCATTTGACGAGTCGGTCTTGTCAGATGACTCTGACTCAAATGCTCAACCAACACCGAGAAGACGTGGCCCTATTGTTGATTCTGAACATCGCATGAACTACAAACTGAAACATGAACTTTACAAACTGCCAAAACGTCTCAAGTGTCATGTCTGTGCACGGTCCGGTAAAAGGAAGGACACCAACATAGGATGCAAGACCTGTAACGTTGCACTCTGTGTTATTCCCTGCTACACCAGTTACCACCGGAAAAGAGTGTATTGGGTGGTGAAGAAGTAACCACCCGCAACAGCTTCACTCCACCTACAAAACATCTGTTGAGCAACTTCAGGAATGTTGACCTGAAGAAGGTGGAGTGAAGAAAAGATGCTCAACTTACTCTTCCACAACCAGTTTTTTCTTGGTAAGTACACCTATTTTGTCCAATTTCTTGTAGTATAACTTATTGGGAGTATTTTGATACCAGAATGAACACTGTATCCCATAAACTGCCGTAAGTAGACTCGAAACTTCATAGATTTTTTCGGGGTGTTGCGTGTCTGCAAGAGTGTCCCAAACGGGTTGCAGGTGGGTGACTTTAGCCGTTTATACTGGGCATGTTTACACCTTATCATTTATTATATGCATATGTCTGTTTAGGGAATTTTATTCCGATCCATGTACAACCAAAAATAACTGTGTGCAACAAGTATAAACTTGAAAAACATAACAATAGTATAAACATTTCGTGTGTGTTTGACGCTCACTGATATGTTCCAGCGTTGTTTTATATTTGGCGCTATTCTAACTTACGCTTTGTTGATCTTTTTTACCTACGTGCTTATAGAACATTCTATTGCGAACACATTGACACAAAAATGAATGACGTACATACAAAATAATGTCAGGACAGTCAAATAAGTATAAACTTTCGAAGCACCGTATCGCGCTTGTGGTCGTC
>WNGS01158016.1:24801-47442 GCA_020271785.1 Procambarus virginalis
GGCAGCAGCACTTATACTACACGAGAGGCAGCAGCACTTACACTACACGAGAGGCAGCAACACTTATACTACACGAGAGGCAGCAACACTTATACTACACGAGAGGCAGCAGCACTAATACTGCACGAGAGGCAGCAGCACTTATACTACACGAGAGGCAGCAACACTTACACTACACGAGAGGCAGGAGCACTAATACTGCACGAGAGGCAGCAGCACTAATACTACACGAGAGGCAGCAACACTTATACTACACGAGAGGCAGCAGCACTAATACTGCACGAGAGGCAGCAACACTTATACTACACGAGAGGCAGCAGCACTAATACTGCACGAGAGGCAGCAGCACTTATACTGCACGAGAGGCAGCAACACTTATACTACACGAGAGGCAGCAGCACTAATACTGCACGAGAGGCAGCAACACTTATACTACACGAGAGGCAGCAGCACTTATACTACACGAGAGGCAGCAGCACTTACACTACACGAGAGGCAGGAGCACTAATACTGCACGAGAGGCAGGAGCACTAATACTGCACGAGAGGCAGCAACACTTACACTACACGAGAGGCAGCAACACTTACACTACACGAGAGGCAGCAACACTTATACTGCACGAGAGGCAGCAACACTTACACTACACGAGAGGCAGCAACACTTACACTACACGAGAGGCAGCAACACTTATACTGCACGAGAGGCAGCAACACTTATACTACACGAGAGGCAGCAACACTTATACTACACGAGAGGCAGCAACACTTACACTACACGAGAGGCAGGAGCACTAATACTGCACGAGAGGCAGGAGCACTAATACTGCACGAGAGGCAGCAACACTTACACTACACGAGAGGCAGCAACACTTACACTACACGAGAGGCAGCAGCACTTACACTACAAGAGAGGCAGCAGCACTTATACTACACGAGAGGCAGCAACACTTATACTACACGAGAGGCAGCAACACTTATACTACACGAGAGGCAGCAGCACTTACACTACAAGAGAGGCAGCAACACTTACACTACACGAGAGGCAGCAACACTTACACTACACGAGAGGCAGCAACACTTATACTGCACGAGAGGCAGCAACACTTATACTACACGAGAGGCAGCAACACTTATACTGCACGAGAGGCAGCAACACTTACACTACACGAGAGGCAGCAACACTTATACTACACGAGAGGCAGCAACACTTATACTGCACGAGAGGCAGCAACACTTATACTACACGAGAGGCAGCAACACTTATACTGCACGAGAGGCAGCAACACTTACACTACACGAGAGGCAGCAACACTTACACTACACGAGAGGCAGCAGCACTTATACTACACGAGAGGCAGCAACACTTACACTACACGAGAGGCAGCAGCACTTACACTACACGAGAGGCAGGAGCACTAATACTGCACGAGAGGCAGGAGCACTAATACTGCACGAGAGGCAGCAACACTTACACTACACGAGAGGCAGCAACACTTATACTACACGAGAGGCAGCAACACTTACACTACACGAGAGGCAGCAACACTTACACTACACGAGAGGCAGCAACACTTACACTACACGAGAGGCAGCAACACTTATACTACACGAGAGGCAGCAACACTTACACTACACGAGAGGCAGCAACACTTACACTACACGAGAGGCAGCAACACTTACACTACACGAGAGGCAGGAGCACTTATACTACACGAGAGGCAGGAGCACTTATACTACACGAGAGGCAGGAGCACATAAAGGCACACTAGTGATAGTGTGGAGGGTAAATAATAAAGAGTCAGTAAGTACACGGGCTGGACGAGAGGATCCCGCCACCAAGCTCCAGTAAGCCTCCATAAGCCTACCTCAACCTGCATTTTCAATTCTGCTTTCCACCCTCCCTTCCCAGGGCACGTCTGCTTGCCTCCACGTCTGCTTGCCTACACGTCTGCTTGCCTACACGTCTGCTTACCTACACGTCTGCTTGCCTACACGTCTGCTTGCCTACACGTCTGCTTGCCTGCACGTCTGCGTGCCTCCACGTCTGCTTGCCTACACGTCTGCTTACCTACACGTCTGCTTGCCTACACGTCTGCTTGCCTACACGTCTGCTTGCCTGCATGTCTGCTTGCCTGCACGTCTGCTTGCCTACACGTCTGCTTACCTACACGTCTGCTTGCCTGCACGTCTGCTTGCCTGCACGTCTGCTTGCCTACACGTCTGCTTGCCAACACGTCTGCTTGCCAACACGTTTGCTTGCCTACACGTCTGCTTGCCTGCACGTCTGCTTGCCTACACGTCTGCTTGCCTGCATGTCTGCTTGCCTGCATGTCTGCTTGCCTACACGTTTGCTTGCCTACACGGCTGCTTGCCTGCACGTCTGCTTGCCTACACGTTTGCTTGCCTACACGTCTGCTTGCCTACACGTCTGCTTGCCTACACGGCTGCTTGCCTGCACGGCTGCTTGCCTGCACGGCTGCTTGCCTGCACGTTTGCTTGCCTGCACGTTTGCTTGCCTGCACGTCTGCTTGCCTGCACGGCTGCGTGCTTGCACGGCTGCTTGCCTGCACGGCTGCTTGCCTGCACGTCTGCTTGCCTGCACGGCTGCTTGCCTGCACGGCTGCTTGCCTGCACGTCTGCTTGCCTGCACGTCTGCTTGCCTACACGGCTGCTTGCCTGCACGTCTGCTTGCCTGCACGTCTGCTTGCCTGCACGTCTGCTTGCCTGCACGTCTGCTTGCCTACACGGCTGCTTGCCTGCACGGCTGCTTGCCTGCACGTTTGCTTGCCTGCACGTCTGCTTGCCTACACGTTTGCTTGCCTGCACGGCTGCTTGCCTGCACGGCTGCGTGCCTGCACGGCTGCGTGCCTGCACGTCTGCTTGCCTGCACGTCTGCTTGCCTGCACGGCTGCTTGCCTGCACGGCTGCTTGCCTGCACGTCTGGTGGCTGGTGGAGTGGTTGGAGCAGCCAGGATTGACACTATAGCAGCCAGGATTGACACTATAGCAGCCAGGATTGACACTATAGCAGCCAGGATTGACACTATAGCAGCCAGGATTAACACTATAGCAGCCAGGATTGACACTATAGGTTCTGTTTCCCTGCCAGGCGTACGACAAACCCTGTTGCTCACAGAGTTGGTATACTCTGTGATAATTGTATATTAGTATAATGGAATGGTTGATGTAGGTATACTTTGAACTGATTAAACAAGTAAATGTTTGTATGGAAGAATAAGTGATGTTACTGTACGATCAGTTCTATGAGCTGGCAGCAACCGCATAGGATGTTTTTCTTCTCTATCTGGTGATGCCGAGATTCAATTTCATTATTATTCACCCCATACCCATCCCGTGGGCGGTGGTGGACCCCATTTCCCATCCCGTGGGCGGTAGTGGACCCCATACCCATCCCGTGGGCGGTGGTGGACCCCATACCCATCCCGTGGGCGGTGGTGGACCCCAATCCCCATCCCGTGGGCGGTGGTGGACCCCATACCCCATCCCGTGGGCGGTGGTGGACCCCATTTCCCATCCCGTGGGCGGTGGTGGACCCCATACCCATCCCGTGGGCGGTGGTGGACCACATTCCCCATCCCGTGGGCGGTGGTGGACCCCATACCCATCCCGTGGGCGGTGGTAGACCCCATACCCATCCCGTGGGCGGTGGTGGACCCCATACCCATCCCGTGGGCGGTGGTGGACCCCATACCCATCCCGTGGGCGGTGGTGGACCCCATACCCATCCCGTGGGCGGTGGTGGACCCCATACCCATCCCGTGGGCGGTGGTGGACCCCATACCCATCCCGTGGGCGGTGGTGGACCCCATACCCATCCTGTGGGCGGTGGTGGACCCCATACCCCATCCCGTGGGCGGTGGTGGACCCCATACCCATCCCGTGGGCGGTGGTGGACCCCATACCCATCCCGTGGGCGGTGGTGGACCCCATACCCATCCCGTGGGCGGTGGTGGACCCCATACCCATCCCGTGGGCGGTGGTGGACCCCATACCCATCCCGTGGGCGGTGGTGGACCCCATACCCATCCCGTGGGCGGTGGTGGACCCCATACCCATCCCGTGGGCGGTGGTGGACCCCATACCCATCCCGTGGGCGGTGGTGGACCCCATACCCATCCCGTGGGCGGTGGTGGACCCCATACCCATCCCGTGGGCGGTGGTGGACCCCATACCCATCCCGTGGGCGGTGGTGGACCCCATACCCATCCCGTGGGCGGTGGTGGACCCCATACCCATCCCGTGGGCGGTGGTGGACCCCATACCCATCCCGTGGGCGGTGGTGGACCCCATACCCATCCCGTGGGCGGTGGTGGACCCCATACCCATCCCGTGGGCGGTGGTGGACCCCATACCCATCCCGTGGGCGGTGGTGGACCCCATACCCATCCCGTGGGCGGTGGTGGACCCCATACCCATCCCGTGGGCGGTGGTGGACCCCATACCCATCCCGTGGGCGGTGGTGGACCCCATACCCATCCCGTGGGCGGTGGTGGACCCCATACCCATCCCGTGGGCGGTGGTGGACCCCATACCCATCCCGTGGGCGGTGGTGGACCCCATACCCATCCCGTGGGCGGTGGTGGACCCCATACCCATCCCGTGGGCGGTGGTGGACCCCATACCCATCCCGTGGGCGGTGGTGGACCCCATACCCATCCCGTGGGCGGTGGTGGACCCCATACCCATCCCGTGGGCGGTGGTGGACCCCATACCCATCCCGTGGGCGGTGGTGGACCCCATACCCATCCCGTGGGCGGTGGTGGACCCCATACCCCATCCCGTGGGCGGTGGTGGACCCCATACCCATCCCGTGGGCGGTGGTGGACCCCATACCCATCCCGTGGGCGGTGGTGGACCCCATACCCATCCCGTGGGCGGTGGTGGACCCCATACCCATCCCGTGGGCGGTGGTGGACCCCATACCCATCCCGTGGGCGGTGGTGGACCCCCATACCCATCCCGTGGGCGGTGGTGGACCCCATACCCATCCCGTGGGCGGTGGTGGACCCCATTTCCCACCCCGTGGGCGGTGGTGGACCCCATACCCATCCCGTGGGCGGTGGTAGACCCCATACCCATCACGTGGGCGGTGGTGGACCCCATACCCATCCCGTGGGCGGTGGTGGACCCCATACCCATCCCGTGGGCGGTGGTGGACCCCATACCCATCACGTGGGCGGTGGTGGACCCCATTCCCATCCCGTGGGCGGTGGTGGACCCCATACCCATCCTGTGGGCGGTGGTGGACCCAATACCCATCCCGTGAGCAGTGGTGGACCCCATACCCATCCCGTGGGCGGTGGTGGACCCCATACCCATCCCGTGGGTGGTGGTGGACCCCATACCCATCCCGTGGGCGGTGGTGGACCCCATACCCAATCCCGTGGGCGGTGGTGGACCCCATACCCATCCCGTGGGCGGTGGTGGACCCCATACCCAATCCCGTGGGTGGTGGTGGACCCCATATACAGTCATGTGCCCCACACCCACCCAACTGGGCGGCAGCTTTACAGTCATGTGCTCCACACCCACCCAACTGGGCGGCAGCTTTACAATCATGTGCTCCACACCCACCCAACTGGGCGGCAGCTATACAATCATGTGCTCCACACCCACCCAACTGGGCGGCAGCTTTACAGTCATGTGCTCCACACCCACCCAACTGGGCGGCAGCTTTACAGTCATGTACCCCACACCCACCCAACTGGGCGGCAGCTTTACAGTCATGTGCCCCACACTCACCCAACTGGGCGGCAGCTTTACAGTCATGTGCTCCACACCCACCCAACTGGGCGGCAGCTTTACAATCATGTGCTCCACACCCACCCAACTGGGCGGCAGCTTTACAATCATGTGCTCCACACCCACCCAACTGGGCGGCAGCTTTACAATCATGTGCTCCACACCCACCCAACTGGGCGGCAGCTTTACAATCATGTGCTCCACACCCACCCAACTGGGCAGCAGCTTTACAATCATGTGCTCCACACCCACCCAACTGGGCGGCAGCTTTACAGTCATGTGCTCCACACCCACCCAACTGGGCGGCAGCTTTACAATCATGTGCTCCACACCCACCCAACTGGGCGGCAGCTTTACAGTCATGTGCTCCACACCCACCCAACTGGGCGGCAGCTTTACAGTCATGTGCTCCACACCCACCCAACTGGGCGGCAGCTTTACAGTCATGTGCTCCACACCCACCCAACTGGGCGGCAGCTTTACAGTCATGTGCTCCACACCCACCCAACTGGGCGGCAGCTTTACAGTCATGTGCTCCACACCCACCCAACTGGGCGGCAGCTTTACAGTCATGTGCTCCACACCCACCCAACTGGGCGGCAGCTTTACAGTCATGTGCTCCACACCCACCCAACTGGGCGGCAGCTTTACAATCATGTGCTCCACACCCACCCAACTGGGCGGCAGCTTTACAGTCATGTGCTCCACACCCACCCAACTGGGCGGCAGCTTTACAGTCATGTGCTCCACACCCACCCAACTGGGCGGCAGCTTTACAATCATGTGCTCCACACCCACCCAACTGGGCGGCAGCTTTACAATCATGTGCTCCACACCCACCCAACTGGGCGGCAGCTTTACAGTCATGTGCTCCACACCCACCCAACTGGGCGGCAGTTTTACAATCATGTGCTCCACACCCACCCAACTGGGCGGCAGCTTTACAGGCATGTGCTCCACACCCACCCAACTGGGCGGCAGCTTTACAGTCATGTACTCCACACCCACCCAACTGGGCGGCAGCTTTACAGTCATGTACTCCACACCCACCCAACTGGGCGGCAGCTTTACAATCATGTGCTCCACACCCACCCAACTGGGCGGCAGCTTTACAGTCATGTGCTCCACACCCAGCCAACTGGGCGGCAGCTTTACAGTCATGTGCTCCACACCCACCCAACTGGGCGGCAGCTTTACAGTCATGTGCTCCACACCCACCCAACTGGGCGGCAGCTTTACAGTCATGTGCTCCACACCCACCCAACTGGGCGGCAGCTTTACAGTCATGTGCTCCACACCCACCCAACTGAGCGGCAGCTTTACAGTCATGTGCTCCACACCCACCCAACTGGGCGGCAGCTTTACAGTCATGTGCTCCACACCCACCCAACTGGGCGGCAGCTTTACAGTCATGTGCTCCACCCCCCCCAACTGGGCGGCAGGCTGCACCTACAGTAAGCAAACTCCGGATACTTGGCTAAGGTTCCCGGCAGCACATCATGCGGTGAGAGCTGGACGTCTTGTAACTAAGTGGGTCTTGATGTTTCTTAATGCCTTCCTTCTCTCCTTGTTCTTAAAATAACCAGTTTCATTAGTGTTACGGTGTCTTAAGTGTTCAAAGGGGATTGAATTGTGTCGTGTAGGCCAGTGTTTTGAGGCCGCGAGTGTTGGCTTAGAGGGGTGGTGTAGGGTGACCACGGGAGGGNAAGGTGACCTGCCCTACAGTTTGTAGGCGAGTGAGTCCCCTGGTGAGCTTGGCCGCCTGGCCCGTGTTGGGGCCGTCTCCCCCACCCACCCACAGTTTGTAGGCGAGTGAGTCCCCTGGTGAGCTTGGCCGCCTGGCCCGTGTTGGGGCCGTCTCCCCCACCCACCCACAGTTTGTAGGCGAGTGAGTCCCCTGGTGAGCTTGGCCGCCTGGCCCGTGTTGGGGCCGTCTCCCCCCACCCACCCACAGTTTGTAGGCGAGTGAGTCCCCTGGTGAGCTTGGCCGCCTGGCCCGTGTTGGGCCGTCTCCCCACCCACCCACAGTTTGTAGGCGAGTGAGTCCCTGTGAGCTTGGCCGCCTGCCCGTGTTTGGGCCGTCCTCCCCCCCCACCCCAGTTTGTAGGCGAGTGAGTCCCTGGTGAGCTTGGCCGCCTGGCCCGTGTTGGGGCCGTCTCCCCCACCCACCCACAAACGCTCTCATCAAGTTATAATCATTCTATAGTATGATTATAACTACACACTTGGTGACCGAACTAGCAAGATAAATATGAAGAAAAATAAAGTTGCATTAAGGCTTATAGATATGAATCCAGGACCCTATTTTAAATAACAAAACCCATTTGCCTCAAATTCCAACTAATCACGACTCAGACCTCCCGCATCTAGAATCGCTAATTCAAATTGTCCAGTTGGTACGAGCTACTGATATACAACCTCCCAGGGTTAGAACCATACATGTTTCAGCATTACACTACGTCAGGCAATCTTCTGACAGTTGTAAATGTCTATCCGAGTCGGGAACACGTTGACAGCAGCGAATATGTTCACCCGTCCTGATCAATACCAGACGTTCAATACCTAGTTATGTCTGCTATATGTACCAGCCCAACCCGTCCTCTTAAAAATAACGTCACTTTTGGCTCGTATGCTCACTATAGCCAAATTTGGACGTAATTTGAAATGAAATTGACTCACAAAAGTAACGTACTGTTCCGTGTTCTGAGTCGTCCGGCTTACTCGGTAAGGTTAGGAGAGGAAACTTTCAATTAACGTTTTTCATAACGTTTTGAAACTTGATGAGAATTTCCAGCCCACCTAACCTGTCAGAGGGCCCTTAACTTACTGTTGTTGAAAAAAAAATCCCAAATTTATTTTCATTTTCATATTACGTCCATTTTCGGCCATACGGGTAAACGGCCAAAAGCGACGTTATTTTTAAGAGGACAGGTTGAGCAACCAACTGATACATGATGACAACCAAATGATACATATAGCAGCCTGGCAGCCTAGCTGGTACATATGGCAGCCTAGCTGGTACATATGGCAGCCTAGCTGGTACATATGGCAGCCTAGCTGGTACATATAGCAGCCTAGCTGGTACATATGGCAGCCTAGCTGGTACATATAGCAGCCTAGCTGGTACATATGGCAGCCTAGCTGGTACATATGGCAGCCTAGCTGGTACATATGGCAGCCTAGCTGGTACATATAGCAGCCTAGCTGGTACATATAGCAGCCTAGCTGGTACATATGGCAGCCTAGCTGGTACATATAGCAGCCTAGCTGGTACATATGCCAGCCTAGCTGGTACATATGGCAGCCTAGCTGGCACATATGGCAGCCTAGCTGGCACATATGGCAGCCTAGCTGGTACATATGGCAGCCTAGCTGGTACATATGGCAGCCTAGCTGGTACATATGGCAGCCTAGCTGGTACATATGGCAGCCTAGCTGGTACATATGGCAGCCTAGCTGGTACATATAGCAGCCTAGCTGGTACATATAGCAGCCTAGCTGGTACATATGGCAGCCTAGCTGGTACATATGGCAGCCTAGCTGGTACATATGGCAGCCTAGCTGGTACATATGGCAGCCTAGCTGGTACATATAGCAGCCTAGCTGGTACATATAGCAGCCTAGCTGGTACATATAGCAGCCTAGCTGGTACATATAGCAGCCTAGCTGGTACATATAGCAGCCTAGCTGGTACATATAGCAGCCTAGCTGGTACATATAGCAGCCTAGCTGGTACATAAAGCACCCTAGCTGGTACATATGGCAGCCTAGCTGGTACATATGGCAGCCTAGCTGGTACATATGGCAGCCTAGCTGGTACATATAGCAGCCTAGCTGGTACATATGGCAGCCTAGCTGGTACATATAGCAGCCTAGCTGGTACATATGGCAGCCTAGCTGGTACATATAGCAGCCTAGCTGGTACATATGGCAGCCTAGCTGGTACATATGGCAGCCTAGCTGGTACGTATAGCAGCCTAGCTGGTACATATGGCAGCCTAGCTGGTACGTATAGCAGCCTAGCTGGTACATATAGCAGCCTAGCTGGTACATATGGCAGCCTAGCTGGTACATATAGCAGCCTAGCTGGTACATATGCCAGCCTAGCTGGTACATATGGCAGCCTAGCTGGCACATATGGCAGCCTAGCTGGTACATATGGCAGCCTAGCTGGTACATATGGCAGCCTAGCTGGTACATATAGCAGCCTAGCTGGTACATATAGCAGCCTAGCTGGTACATATGGCAGCCTAGCTGGTACATATGGCAGCCTAGCTGGTACATATGGCAGCCTAGCTGGTACATATGGCAGCCTAGCTGGTACATATGGCAGCCTAGCTGGTACATATAGCAGCCTAGCTGGTACATATAGCAGCCTAGCTGGTACATATAGCAGCCTAGCTGGTACATATGGCAGCCTAGCTGGTACATATGGCAGCCTAGCTGGTACATATGCCAGCCTAGCTGGTACATATAGCAGGCTAGCTGGTACATATGGCAGCCTAGCTGGTACATATGGCAGCCTAGCTGGTACATATAGCAGCCTAGCTGGTACATATGCCAGCCTAGCTGGTACATATGGCAGCCTAGCTGGTACATATGGCAGCCTAGCTGGTACATATAGCAGCCTAGCTGGTACATATGGCAGCCTAGCTGGTACATATGGCAGCCTAGCTGGTACATATAGCAGCCTAGCTGGTACATATGGCAGCCTAGCTGGTACATATAGCAGCCTAGCTGGTACATATGCCAGCCTAGCTGGTACATATAGCAGCCTAGCTGGTACATATAGCAGCCTAGCTGGTACATATGGCAGCCTAGCTGGTACATATGGCAGCCTAGCTGGTACATATGGCAGCCTAGCTGGTACATATGGCAGCCTAGCTGGTACATATAGCAGCCTAGCTGGTACATATAGCAGCCTAGCTGGTACATATAGCAGCCTAGCTGGTACATATGGCAGCCTAGCTGGTACATATGGCAGCCTAGCTGGTACATATGGCAGCCTAGCTGGTACATATGGCAGCCTAGCTGGTACATATGGCAGCCTAGCTGGTACATATGCAGCCTAGCTGGTACATATGGCAGCCTAGCTGGTACATATAGCAGCCTAGCTGGTACATATGGCAGCCTAGCTGGTACATATGCAGCCTAGCTGGTACATATGGCAGCCTAGCTGGTACATATGGCAGCCTAGCTGGTACATATGCAGCCTAGCTGGTACATATGGCAGCCTAGCTGGTACATATGGCAGCCTAGCTGGTACATATGGCAGCCTAGCTGGTACATATGGCAGCCTAGCTGGTACATATGGCAGCCTAGCTGGTACATATGGCAGCCTAGCTGGTACATATGGCAGCCTAGCTGGTACATATGGCAGCCTAGCTGGTACATATGGCAGCCTAGCTGGTACATATAGCAGCCTAGCTGGTACATATGCAGCCTAGCTGGTACATATAGCAGCCTAGCTGGTACATATAGCAGCCTAGCTGGTACATATGCAGCCTAGCTGGTACATATAGCAGCCTAGCTGGTACATATGGCAGCCTAGCTGGTACATATGGCAGCCTAGCTGGTACATATGGCAGCCTAGCTGGTACATATGGCAGCCTAGCTGGTACATATGGCAGCCTAGCTGGTACATATAGCAGCCTAGCTGGTACATATGCAGCCTAGCTGGTACATATGGCAGCCTAGCTGGTACATATGGCAGCCTAGCTGGTACATATGGCAGCCTAGCTGGTACATATAGCAGCCTAGCTGGTACATATGGCAGCCTAGCTGGTACATATGGCAGCCTAGCTGGTACATATGGCAGCCTAGCTGGTACATATAGCAGCCTAGCTGGTACATATGGCAGCCTAGCTGGTACATATGGCAGCCTAGCTGGTACTATAGCAGCCTAGCTGGTACATATGGCACCTAGCTGTACATATGCAGCCTAGCTGGTACATATGGCAGCCTAGCTGGTACATATGGCAGCCTAGCTGGTACATATGGCAGCCTAGCTGGTACATGGCAGCCTAGCTGGTACATATGCAGCCTAGCTGGTACATTAGTAGCCTAGCTTTTTTTTTTAATTTTATTTTTTACATGCAAGCATGCAAGTATAAAGCAATAAATACAATAAATTACATAAGAACCAAAATTTAGCAGAACAAAAAAAAAAACACCGGCCAGAAGGACCGACAGCACAGTACAAAACAACAATAAAACAAATAGCGCAAACAGGCAAACAATACCCAAAATATAAACAAGATCATAATACACAGAAAAAGCCAGGAAAACAAGAAAAAATTATTAATCATAAAACATACAACAATCCAAAAACAAACAAAAAGCCACACATGGCACAATAACAACACAAACAATAAACAAACAATAAAACAAACATGCACCCACGCACGTAAGAGGGCAAACATAGCCATAGGGGCACAGAAAACAAACAGAATCAAAGAAACAAATAATCATGAAATGGTATAGCCACACACTAACTACAATAAACAGAGACATTAGAAAACTAATTCCGACACCTCCTGAAGGGCACACAATAAATACCACAAGAACATACCAAGTCCTCTACATCCGCGAAATACTCAGCAAGCACACAAACTATCAAGAGTGCGCATACTTATCCGGCCACTCAGCTGCCGGGAAACGAAGACAATACGCCTCCCAAAGCAACATGATGTCGTCAGAGTGACTATGGCCGTACGAGGATCGGGCATCAAATTCGGCACACCATCAACAAAGCCAGAGCCTGTGGAACCCAGATAGTCGAGGGGCACCACGGAACAGGCAGCACTCGGTCAATAAAGCCAACTCCAAAGGGTTGGTCTTCTGATCGTACGCCCACCCGAGGCCAAACGATCGGGACGGGCTTCCCCCTACAGGCGCGGGCAACGGGCAGCGCACTTGTCACCTTGGCAGCCCCACAGGGCTCCGCAACAACCACCGGACGTGACACCTGCAGGGCCCCCCTCGCCGAACATCCTTCTTCAGCAACACACGAGGTCGCGGCCTGCACCAGCACCCACCTCACCTACGTCCGGAGGAGCTACCACCTCCCACTGCGGAGAACCGACTGCAGAAGAAACAGGAGGTGAATTATAAACACATTCGCCGGCATCAGCAGGCACATGGACGTCAGCGACCACCCACATCTCCCGAAGACCCATCGGCGTCGAAACCCTCCACATCGCCCAGCAGTGGAAGAACGCCTGGCCGCTTGCACCGGGCGCACATCCTCAGAGCCGGAGGCGGATCCAGAACCACGGCATCGACAAGCCGTGCGAACCAACGCCCGTCTCATGACGGCAGCAGCCTCAACCGCAGGGGGAACCGACCACACACAACAGAGGCCCCACAGCCACCCCANGGACAGCCCGCCTGGTGTCAGCAAGGCGGACAGCCCGCCTGGTGTCAGCAAGGCGGACAGCCCGCCTGGTGTCAGCAAGGCGGACAGCCCGCCTGGTGTCAGCAAGGCGGACAGCCCGCCTGGTGTCAGCAAGGCGGACAGCCCGCCTGGTGTCAGCAAGGCGGACAGCCCGCCTGGTGTCAGCAAGGCGGACAGCCCGCCTGGTTGTCAGCAAGGCGGACAGCCCGCCTGGTGTCAGCAAGGCGGACAGCCCGCCTGGTGTCAGCAAGGCGGACAGCCCGCCTGGTGTCAGCAAGGCGGACAGCCCGCCTGGTGTCAGCAAGGCGGACAGCCCGCCTGGTGTCAGCAAGGCGGACAGCCCGCCTGGTGTCAGCAAGGCGGACAGCCCGCCTGGTGTCAGCAAGGCGGACAGCCCGCCTGGTGTCAGCAAGGCGGACAGCCCGCCTGGTGTCAGCAAGGCGGACAGCCCGCCTGGTGTCAGCAAGGCGGACAGCCCGCCTGGTGTCAGCAAGGCGGACAGCCCGCCTGGTGTCAGCAAGGCGGACAGCCCGCCTGGTGTCAGCAAGGCGGACAGCCCGCCTGGTGTCAGCAAGGCGGACAGCCCGCCTGGTGTCAGCAAGGCGGACAGCCCGCCTGGTGTCAGCAAGGCGGACAGCCCGCCTGGTGTCAGCAAGGCGGACAGCCCGCCTGGTGTCAGCAAGGCGGACAGCCCGCCTGGTGTCAGCAAGGCGGACAGCCCGCCTGGTGTCAGCAAGGCGGACAGCCCGCCTGGTGTCAGCAAGGCGGACAGCCCGCCTGGTGTCAGCAAGGCGGACAGCCCGCCTGGTGTCAGCAAGGCGGACAGCCCGCCTGGTGTCAGCAAGGCGGACAGCCCGCCTGGTGTCAGCAAGGCGGACAGCCCGCCTGGTGTCAGCAAGGCGGACAGCCCGCCTGGTGTCAGCAAGGCGGACAGCCCGCCTATTTTCATACCTCTCACTGTATTTCCCACTTCCATACTTCCCTTCACCTATGCCTCTCCTTCCTCTTTACTCTCTCTACCTAAAGAAATGCCCAGCTCAGGTAGGGGTGTTGCTGGCGTCACTCATCCTGTGAGTGGACACACCGCCATAGTGACAGTATTGGGCAGCGTCCACTCATCCTGTGAGTGGACACACCCCCATAGTGACAGTATGGGCAGCGCCACTCATCCTGTGAGTGGACACACCGCCATAGTGACAGTATTGGGCAGCGCCACTCATCCTGTGAGTGGACACACCGCCATAGTGACAGTATTGGGCAGCGCCACTCATCCTGTGAGTGGACACACCGCCATAGTGACAGTATTGGGCAGCGCCACTCATCCTGTGAGTGGACACACCGCCATAGTGACAGTATTGGGCAGCGCCACTCATCCTGTGAGTGGACACACCGCCATAGTGACAGTATTGGGCAGCGCCACTCATCCTGTGAGTGGACACACCGCCATAGTGACAGTATTGGGCAGCGCCACTCATCTTGTGAGTGGACACACCGCCATAGTGACAGTATTGGGCAGCGTCACTCATCCTGTGAGTGGACACATCGCCATAGTGACAGTATTGGGCAGCGTCACTCATCCTGTGAGTGGACACACCGCAAAGTGACAGTATTGGGCAGCGTCACTCATCCTGTGAGTGGACACACCGCCATAGTGACAGTATTGGGCAGCGCACTCATCCTGTGAGTGGACACACCGCCATAGTGACAGTATTGGGCAGCGTCACTCATCCTGTGAGTGGACACACCGCCATAGTGACAGTATTGGGCAGCGTCACTCATCCTGTGAGTGGACACACCGCCATAGTGACAGTATTGGGCAGCGCCACTCATCCTGTGAGTGGACACACCGCCATAGTGACAGTATTGGGCAGCGCCACTCATCCTGTGAGTGGACACACCGCCATAGTGACAGTATTGGGCAGCGTCACTCATCCTGTGAGTGGACACACCGCCATAGTGACAGTGCTGGGCAGCGTCACTCATCCTGTGAGTGGACACACCGCCATAGTGACAGTATTGGGCAGCGTCACTCATCCTGTGAGTGGACACACCGCCATAGTGACAGTATTGGGCAGCGTCACTCATCCTGTGAGTGGACACACCGCCATAGTGACAGTATTGGGCAGCGTCACTCATCCTGTGAGTGGACACACCGCCATAGTGACAGTATTGGGCAGCGTCACTCATCCTGTGAGTGGACACACCGCCATAGTGACAGTATTGGGCAGCGCCACTCATCCTGTGAGTGGACACACCGCCATAGTGACAGTATTGGGCAGCGCCACTCATCTTGTGAGTGGACACACCGCCATAGTGACAGTGCTGGGCAGCGTCACTCATCCTGTGAGTGGACACATCGCCATAGTGACAGTATTGGGCAGCGCCACTCATCCTGTGAGTGGACACACCGCCAAAGTGACAGTATTGGGCAGCGTCACTCATCCTGTGAGTGGACACACCGCCATAGTGACAGTATTGGGCAGCGCCACTCATCCTGTGAGTGGACACACCACCATAGTGACAGTATTGGGCAGCGCCACTCATCCTGTGAGTGGACACACCGCCATAGTGACAGTATTGGGCAGCGCCACTCATCCTGTGAGTGGACACACCGCCATAGTGACAGTATTGGGCAGCGCCACTCATCTTGTGAGTGGACACACCACCATAGTGACAGTATTGGGCAGCGCCACTCATCCTGTGAGTGGACACACCGAAATTGTGATAGTGCTGGGCAGCGCCACTCATCCTGTGAGTGGACACACCGCCATAGTGACAGTGCTGGGCAGCGCCACTCATTCTGTGAGTGGACACACCGCCATAGTGACAGTATTGGGCAGCGCCACTCATCCTGTGAGTGGACACACCGCCATAGTGACAGTGCTGGGCAGCGCCACTCATTCTGTGAGTGGACACACCGCCATAGTGACAGTATTGGGCAGCGCCACTCATCCTGTGAGTGGACACACCGCCATAGTGACAGTATTGGGCAGCGTCACTCATCCTGTGAGTGGACACACCGCCATAGTGACAGTATTGGGCAGCGCCACTCATCCTGTGAGTGGACACACCGCCATAGTGACAGTATTGGGCAGCGTCACTCATCCTGTGAGTGGACACACCGCCATAGTGACAGTATTGGGCAGCGCCACTCATCCTGTGAGTGGACACACCGCCATAGTGACAGTATTGGGCAGCGCCACTCATCCTGTGAGTGGACACACCGCCATAGTGACAGTATTGGGCAGCGCCACTCATCCTGTGAGTGGACACACCGCCATAGTGACAGTATTGGGCAGCGCCACTCATCCTGTGAGTGGACACACCGCCATAGTGACAGTATTGGGCAGCGCCACTCATCCTTTGAGTGGACACACCGCCATAGTGACAGTATTGGGCAGCGCCACTCATCCTGTGAGTGGACACACCGCCATAGTGACAGTATTGGGCAGCGTCACTCATCCTGTGAGTGGACACACCGCCATAGTGACAGTATTGGGCAGCGCCACTCGTCCTGTGAGTGGACACACCGTCATAGTGACAGTATTGGGCAGCGTCACTCGTCCTGTGAGTGGACACACCGCCATAGTGACAGTGCTGGGCAGCGCCACTCATCCTGTGAGTGGACACACCGCCATAGTGACAGTGCTGGGCAGCGTCACTCATCCTGTGAGTGGACACACCGCCATAGTGACAGTGCTGGGCAGCGCCACTCGTCCTGTGAGTGGACACACCGCCATAGTGACAGTATTGGGCAGCGCCACTCATCCTGTGAGTGGACACACCGCCATAGTGACAGTGCTGGGCAGCGCCACTCGTCCTGTGAGTGGACACACCGCCATAGTGACAGTGCTGGGCAGCGTCACTCATCCTGTGAGTGGACACACCGCCATAGTGACAGTGCTGGGCAGCGCCACTCGTCCTGTGAGTGGACACACCGCCATAGTGACAGTATTGGGCAGCGCCACTCATCCTGTGAGTGGACACACCGCCATAGTGACAGTGCTGGGCAGCGCCACTCGTCCTGTGAGTGGACATACCGCCATAGTGACAGTATTGGGCAGCGCCACTCATCCTGTGAGTGGACACACCGCCATAGTGACAGTGCTGGGCAGCGTCTCCCATTTGAATTCAAAATGATGTACCAGACATTTAAGTACCCCGTTTATCAAGTGCAGGTAGTATATGCCAGCGACTTTAACCCTTATCATTGCTATGATAAGCAAATCAAATCATGAAACTTGCTCGCTGCAATGTGTAAGCTGCTTTGCTTATTAAGTCTGCTTGCGGTCGATATCGAACCCATTAAGCTGTTTAACTGGCTTATGAAGACTTACTCGTTTAGCTAAGCCAATTTTGGGGTTCAGTTCGAGTCCTTTATGGACCTCTTTACCCTTCTTCATTACTCTTAACAGAACGTAGGTGTGTACTCACCTAGTCTTACTCGCCTAGTTGAAAGTTGAGTTGAGCTCTGGCTCTTTGGTCCCGCCTCTCAACCGTCAATCAACAGGTGTACAGATTCCTGAGCCTATTGGGCTCTATCATATCTACAGTGTAAACTGTGTATGGAGTCAGCCTCCACCACATCACTTCCTAGTGCATTCCATCTGTTAACTGCTCTGACACTGAAAAAGTTCTTTCTAACGTCTCTGTGGCTCATTTGGGTACTCAGTTTCCACCTGTGTCCCCTTGTTCGTGTTCCACCCGTGCTGAAGAGTTTGTTTTTATCCACACTGTCAATTCCCCTGAGAATTTTGTAGGTGATGATCATGTCTCCCCTTACTCTTCTGTTTTCCAGGGACGTGAGGTTCCAACACCCGGGAAGCAGCCTGTAGCAGCTGTCTAACTTCCAAGTACATAACTATTTACTGCTAGGTAACAGTGGCATCAGGGTGAAAGAAACTCTGCCCATTTGTTTTCCGCCTGTACCGGGGATCGAACCCGGAACCTCATGACTACGAATCCGAAGCGTTATCCTCTCAGCTGTCAGGCCGCTAACACACCAACAATGGCTGTAAGCTCTTGTTGCGTTGAAGAGACGAAGTTCTCAACACGAGCTTTCTTAACTATGGACCTGCAAGACGTTACTCGTAACTACACACTGCTGCTCCAGCCCCGCCCTCACTCACCTCTAAGTCCTTCCCGACCACTTTATTAATTTCCCGGAAGGAAGCAATTATGAAGGGAAAGCGCCAAACCATTACGACTATATAGCACTGGGAAGGGGTCAGGATAAGGATTTGGGATGGGACGGGGGGAAGGAATGGTGCCCAACCATTTGGACGGTCGGGGATTGAACGCCGACCTGTATGAAGCTAGACCGTCGCTCTACCGTCCAGCCCAAGTGGTTGGGCTTAATTTCCCGGAGATGATCAGTTTTTGTATCTTGTTGAAGTGTTTGGTTCGTGAGAGACTGAACCTTACAGGGTTCGTGCCCCCAGGGTTCGTGCCCCCAGGGTTCGTGCTCCCAGGGTTCGTGCTCCCAGGGTTCGTGCTCCCAGGGTTCGTGCTCCCAGGGTTCGTGCTCCCAGGGGCACGTGCTCCCAGGGTTCGTGCTCCCAGGGTACGTGCTCCCAGGGGCACGTGCTCACAGGGGCACGTGCTCCCAGGGGCACGTGCTCACAGGGGCACGTGCTCCCAGGGGCACGTGCTCACAGGGGCACGTGCTCACAGGGGCACGTGCTCACAGGGGCACGAATCATGCTTGATTGAAATTGATTAGATCAATTGTCATCGGTCTGTCTTTGTGTTATAAGGAAATTGTTTGACTGTCGTCTTGAGGGAGGAGCCTTAACGTAATTAATGGAGTGTTGCAGAGAGGGCTGGTGTCTGTGACAAGTCTGTCTGTTGTTGTTGTGGTGACGACCTGCCACCTGTGTGTGTAGTGGTCGCCCACTGTGTTAAGTGTAGTTAATGTTGGCACCGCCAGCGGCCTGTACTGGGAGGGCGTCTCTTCCGGCTTGTCTAGTGCTGACAGCGCCACCACGGACGGCTTGTCTAGTGCTGACAGCGCCACCACGGACGGCTTGTCTAGTGCTGACAGCGCCACCACGGACGGCTTGTCTAGTGCTGACAGCGCCACCACGGACGGCTGGTCTAGTGCTGACAGCGCCACCACGGACGGCTTGTCTAGTGCTGACAGCGCCACCACGGACGGCTTGTCTAGTGCTGACAGCGCCACCACGGACGGCTGGTCTAGTGCTGACAGCGCCACCACGGACGGCTGGTCTAGTGCTGACAGCGCCACCACGGACGGCTTGTCTAGTGCTGACAGCGCCACCACGGACGGCTTGTCTAGTGCTGACAGCGCCACCACGGACGGCTTGTCTAGTGCTGACAGCGCCACCACGGACGGCTTGTCTAGTGCTGACAGCGCCACCACGGACGGCTGGTCTAGTGCTGACAGCGCCACCACGGACGGCTTGTCTAGTGCTGACAGCGCCACCACGGACGGCTTGTCTAGTGCTGACAGCGCCACCACGGACGGCTGGTCTAGTGCTGACAGCGCCACCACGGACGGCTTGTCTAGTGCTGACAGCGCCACCACGGACGGCTTGTCTAGTGCTGACAGCGCCACCACGGACGGCTGGTCTAGTGCTGACAGCGCCACCACGGACGGCTGGTCTAGTGCTGACAGCGCCACCACGGACGGCTGGTCTAGTGCTGACAGCGCCACCACGGACGGCTGGTCTAGTGCTGACAGCGCCACCACGGACGGCTTGTCTAGTGCTGACAGCGCCACCACGGACGGCTGGTCTAGTGCTGACAGCGCCACCACGGACGGCTGGTCTAGTGCTGACAGCGCCACCACGGACGGCTGGTCTAGTGCTGACAGCGCCACCACGGACGGCTTGTCTAGTGCTGACAGCGCCACCACGGACGGCTGGTCTAGTGCTGACAGCGCCACCACGGACGGCTGGTCTAGTGCTGACAGCGCCACCACGGACGGCTGGTCTAGTGCTGACAGCGCCACCACGGACGGCTTGTCTAGTGCTGACAGCGCCACCACGGACGGCTGGTCTAGTGCTGACAGCGCCACCACGGACGGCTGGTCTAGTGCTGACAGCGCCACCACGGACGGCTGGTCTAGTGCTGACAGCGCCACCACGGACGGCTGGTCTAGTGCTGACAGCGCCACCACGGACGGCTGGTCTAGTGCTGACAGCGCCACCACGGACGGCTGGTCTAGTGCTGACAGCGCCACCACGGACGGCTGTCTAGTGCTGACAGCGCCACCACGGACGGCTGGTCTAGTGCTGACAGCGCCACCACGGACGGCTGGTCTAGTGCTGACAGCGCCACCACGGACGGCTGGTCTAGTGCTGACAGCGCCACCACGGACGGCTTGTCTAGTGCTGACAGCGCCACCACGGACGGCTTGTCTAGTGCTGACAGCGCCACCACGGACGGCTGGTCTAGTGCTGACAGCGCCACCACGGACTTTAACGTAACCTTAAACTATTATTGCCTTGTATTGCCAGTATTAAGTTTTATGAATACATTGTTATTGTTGAAACTACAAGTGCCTTTCCGTTCACACCTTCTAAGACTGTAAGGTTCAGCCTTCCCTTGTACCATGTATTAACTCTGCCATTACACTTGAAAGTGACATTTCGCGTTACTCTGGATACTTGGACTAATTTCATAGCCACACACACCAATATATATATTAGGTGTGAGACACCATCGAGCTACTGTGACAACTGCCTTCAGTAGTTACGGAAGCTCCACGACCCAGGGGGTCAGGGGAGCCCAAGATTTGGACTCAGGCGGCGGCTCTCCTCCTCCCTGCACACTCTTAAGTAATAATCTGTCATTACAGCACTTGTTTGTTGCTAGTGCAGTCCTTTCTGACCGAGGCCACTTGTAGTAGTGTCATCACTATCACCAGTGACGGATATATGTATAGCACCAGGGGGGGGGGATAACCTTACATCTGGCGTTAGTGTCATCACTATCACCAGTGACTGATATATGTATAGCACCAAGGGGGGGGGGATAACCTCACATCTGGCGTTAATGTCATCACTATCACCAGTAAGTAATATATATATTGCACGGGAGATAATCTCACAGCCCGGTTAGTCCGGCACTCCTTGGAGGAAACAATCTAGTTTCCTCTTGAAGATGTCCACGGTTGTTCCGGCAATATTTCTTATACTCCCTGGGAGGACGTTGGACAACCGTGGACCTCTGATGTTTATACAGTGTTCTCTGATTGTGCCTATGGCACCTCTGCTCTTCACTGGTTCTATTCTGCATTTTCTTCCATATCGTTCACTCCAGTATGGCGCGACCTTTCCTCGTAACTCATGCCTCTTAGTTCTGGAACTAGTCTGATGGCATAGCTTTGAACCTTCTCCAACTTCGCCTTGTGTTTGACAAGGTATGGACTATGCTGGAGCTGCATACTCCAGGATTGGTCTGATATATGTGGGATACAAGGCTCTAAATGACTCCTTACTCAAATTTCTAAAGGCAGTTGTGATGTCAACAAGCCTTGCACGCGACGCTCATTTTGATGGGCTTCAGGAGACTGGTTTAGTGTGATATCAACTAAATCCCGTCACTACCCGTGTAGTGTCCCTCAGACCCTTCACTATGTACAAGGTTGTGCAACAGCTAGAGCGTCCCATCATGCAACACGTGCGCGCGTACACACTTGGGCAAACACTGACTGCCGTCTAGCATAGTTGCATCGTTGGTCCAGCAGGTTGAGAAGAAGGTCCCGACGGCCGGCACCACGCGGCAACTGGTCACGCCTCTGGCATATATAGTGGCACCTGATCACCATACACGAGATCTGCCTTCATTCTCAGTAAGAGTGACGGCCTCTGAGGGGGAGGGGCGGGAGGAAGGGGGAGGGTGCGGGAGGAAGGGGGGAGGGCGGGGAGGAAGGGGAGGGGGGGAGGAAGGGGGAGGGCGCGGGAGGAAGGGGGAGGGCGCGGGAGGAAGGGGGAGGGCGCGGGAGGAAGGGGGGAGGGCGCGGAGGAAGGGGGAGGGCGCGGGAGGAAGGGGGAGGGCGCGGGAGGGGGGGAGGGCGCGGGAGGAAGGGGGGAGGGCGCGGGAGGAAGGGGAGGGGCGCGGGAGGAAGGGGGTGGCGCGGGAGGAGGGGGAGGCGCGGGAGGAAGGGGGAGGGCGCGGGAGGAAGGGGGGAGGGCGCGGGAGGAAGGGGGGAGGGCGCGGGAGGAAGGGGGGAGGGCGCGGGGGAAGGGGGGAGGGCGCGGGAGGAAGGGGGGAGGGCGCGGGAGGAAGGGGGAGGGCGCGGGAGGAAGGGGGAGGGCGCGGGAGGAAGGGGGAGGGCGCGGGAGGAAGGGGGAGGGCGGCCCCTCCCCCTTCCTCCCGCGCCCTCCCCCTTCCTCCCGCGCCCCCCTCCTCCCCCCTCCCTCCTCCCGCGCCCCCCCCCTTCCTCCCGCGCCCTCCCCCTTCCTCCCGCGCCTCCCGCGCCTCCCCCTTCCTCCCGCGCCCTCCCCCTTCCTCCCG
>WNGS01158017.1:34518-46948 GCA_020271785.1 Procambarus virginalis
TCATGAGGCCACTGTGCTCATGAGGCCACTGTGCTCATGAGGCCACTGTGCTCATGGGCCACTGTGCTCATGAGGCCGCTATGCTCATGAGGACCACTGTGCTCATGAGGCCACTGTGCTCATGAGGCCACTGTGCTCATGAGGCCGCTATGCTCATGAGACCACTGTGCTCATGAGGCCACTGTGCTCATGAGGCCACTGTGCTCATGAGGCCACTGTGCTCATGAGGCCAATGTGCTCATGAGGCCACTGTGCTCATGGGCCACTGTGCTCATGAGGCCACTGTGCTCATGAGGCCGCTATGCTCATGAGGCCACTGGGCTCATGAGGCCACTGTGCTCATGAAGCCACTGTGCTCATGAGGCCACTGGCTCATGAGGCCACTGTGCTCATGAGGCCGCTATGCTCATGAGGCCACTGTGCTCATGAGGCCACTGTGCTCATGAGGCCACTGTGCTCATGAGGCCACTGTGCTCATGAGCCACTGTGCTCATGGGGCCACTATGCTCATGAGGCCACTGTGTCATGAGGCCACTGTGCTCATGGGGCCACTATGCTCATGGGGCCACTATGCTCATGGGGCCACTATGCTCATGGAGCCACTGTGCTCATGAGGCCGCTATGCTCATGAGGCCACTATGTTCATGAGGCCACTATGCTCATGGGGCCACTATGCTCATGGGCCACTGTGCTCATGAGGCCACTATGCTCATGAGGCCACTATGCTCATGAGGCACTATGCTCATCGGGCCACTATGCTCATGAGGCCACTATGCTCATGAGGCCACTATGCTCATGGGGCCACTATGCTCATGAGGCCACTATGCTCATGAGGCCACTATGCTCATGAGGCCACTGTGCTCATGGGGCCACTATGCTCATGGGGCCACTATGCTCATGGGGCCACTATGCTCATGGCCACTATGCTCATCGGGCAACTATGCTCATGAGGCCACTATTCATGAGGCCACTATGTCATGAGGCCACTATGCTCATGAAACCACTGTGCTCATGAGGCCACTATGCTCATGAGGCCACTATGCTCATGAGGCCACTATGCTCATGGGGCCACTATGCTCATGGGGCCACTATGCTCATGAGGCCACTATGCTCATGAGGCCACTGCTCATGGAGGCCACTATGCTCATGAGGCCACTATGCTCATGGGCCACTATGCTCATGGGGCCACTGTGCTCATGAGGCCACTGTGCTCATGAGCCACTGTGCTCATGAGGCCACTATGCTCATGAGGCCACTATGCTCATGAGGCCACTATGCTCATGGGCCACTATGCTCATGGGGCCACTATGCTCATGAGGCCACTATGCTCATGGGGCCACTATGCTCATGAGGCCACTATGCTCATGAGGCCACTGTGCTCATGAGGCAACTATGCTCATGGGGCCACTGTGCTCATGGGCCACTATGCTCATGGGGCCACTGTGCTCATGAGGCCACTATGCTCATGAGGCCACTATGGTCATGAGGCCACTATGATCGTGGGACCACTATGCTCATGGGGCCACTCTGCTCATGGGGCCACTGTGCTCATGAGGCCACTGTGCTCATGGGGCCACTATGCTCATGAGGCCACTATGCTCATGAGGCCACTATGCTCATGAGGCCACTATGCTCATGAGACCACTGTGCTCATGAGGGCACTATGCTATGGGGCCACTGTGCTCATGAGGCCACTATGCTCATGAGGCCACTATGGTCATGAGGCCACTATGATCGTGGGGCCACTATGCTCATGGGGCCACTATGCTCATGAGGCCACTATGCTCATGAGGCCACTATGATCGTGGGGCCACTATGCTCATGGGGCCACTCTGCTCATGGGGCCACTGTGCTCATGAGGCCACTGTGCTCATGGGGCCACTATCTCATGAGGCCACTGTGCTCATGAGGCCACTATGCTCATGAGGCCACTATGCTCATGAGGCAACTATGCTCATGAGACCACTGTGCTCATGAGGGCACTATGCTATGGGGCCACTGTGCTCATGAGGCCACTATGCTCATGGGGCCACTATGCTCATGAGGCCATATGCTCATGGGGCCACTGTGCTCATGGGGCCACTGTGCTCATGAGGCCACTATGCTCATGGGGCCACTATGCTCATGAGGCCATATGCTCATGGGGCCACTGTGCTCATGAGGCCACTATGCTCATGGGGCCACTATGCTCATGGGGCCACTATGCTCATGGGGCCACTATGGTCATGAGGACACTATGCTCATGAGGCCACTATGCTCATGAGGCCACTATGCTCATGAGGCCACTATGCTCATGAGGCCACTATGCTCATGAGGCCACTATGCTCATGAGGCCACTATGGTCATGAGGCCACTATGCTCATGAGGCCACTATGCTCATGAGGCCACTATAGTCATGAGGCCACTATGGTCATGAGGCCACTATGGTCATGAGGCCACTATGGTCATGAGGCCACTATGGTCATGAGGCCACTGTGCTCATGGGGCCACTATGGTCATGAGGCCACTATGCTCATGAGGCCACTATGCTCATGAGGCCACTATGGTCATGAGGCCACTATGGTCATGAGGCCACTATGATCATGGGGCTACTGTGCTCGTGGGGCACTATGCTCATGAGGCCACTATGCTCATGAGGCCACTATGCTCATGAGGCCACTATGCTCATGAGGCCACTATGCTCATGGAGGCCACTATGCTCATGGGGCCACTGTGCTCATGAGGCCACTGTGCTCATGAGGCCACTGTGCTCATGAGGCCACTATGCTCATGAGGCCACTATGCTCATGGGCCACTATGCTCATGAGGCCACTATGCTCATGGGGCCACTATGCTCATGAGGCCACTATGCTCATGAGGCCACTGTGCTCATGAGGCACTATGCTCATGGGGCCACTGTGCTCATGGGCCACTATGCTCATGGGGCCACTGTGCTCATGAGGCCACTATGCTCATGAGGCCACTATGCTCATGAGGCCACTATGATCGTGGGGCCACTATGCTCATGGGGCCACTCTGCTCATGGGGCCACTGTGCTCATGAGGCCACTGTGCTCATGGGGCCACTATGCTCATGAGGCCACTATGCTCATGAGGCCACTATGCTCATGAGGCCACTATGCTCATGAGACCACTGTGCTCATGAGGGCACTATGCTCATGGGGCCACTGTGCTCATGAGGCCACTATGCTCATGGGGCCACTATGCTCATGAGGCCAATATGCTCATGGGACCACTGTGCTCATGGGGCCACTATGCTCATGAGGCCACTATGCTCATGAGGCCACTATGCTCATGAGGCCACTATGCTCATGAGGCCACTGTGCTCATGAGGGCACTATGCTTCATGGGGCCACTGTGCTCATGAGGCCACTATGCTCATGGGGCCACTATGCTCATGAGGCCAATATGCTCATGGGGCCACTGTGCTCATGGGGCCACTATGCTCATGAGGCCACTATGCTCGTGGGGCCACTATGCTCATGAGGCCAATATGCTCATGGGGCCACTGTGCTCATGAGGCCGCTATGCTCATGGGGCCACTATGCTCATGGGGCCACTATGCTCATGGGGCCACTATGCTCATGAGGCCACTATGGTCATGAGGCCACTATGCTCATGAGGCCACTATGCTCATGAGGCCACTATGCTCATGAGGCCACTATGCTTATGAGGCCACTATGCTCATGAGGTCACTATTGTCATGAGGCCACTATGCTCATGAGGCCACTATGCTCATGAGGCCACTATGCTCATGAGGCCACTATAGTCATGAGGCCACTATGGTCATGAGGCCACTATGGTCATGAGGCCACTATGGTCATGAGGCCACTGTGCTCATGGGGCCACTATGGTCATGAGGCCACTATGCTTATGAGGCCACTATGCTCATGAGGTCACTATGGTCATGAGGCTACTATGGTCATGAGGCCACTATGGTCATGAGGCCACTATGATCGTGGGGCCACTGTGCTCGTGGGGCCACTATGCTCATGAGGCCACTATGCTCATGAGGCCACTATGCTCATGAGGCCACTATGCTCATGAGGCCACTATGCTCATGGGGCCACTGTGCTCATGGGCCACTGTGCTCATGAGGCCACTGTGCTCAAGAGGAAACTGTGCTCATGAGGCCACTATGCTCATGGGGCCACTATGCTCATGGGGCCACTATGCTCATGAGGCCACTGTGCTCAAGGGGCCACTATGCTCATGGGGCCACTATGCTCATGAGGCCACTATGCTCATGAGGCCACTGTGCTCATGAGGCAACTATGCTCATGGGGCCACTGTGCTCATGGGCCACTATGCTCATGGGGCCACTGTGCTCATGAGGCCACTATGCTCATGAGGCCAATATGCTCATGGGGCCACTGTGCTTATGAGGCCACTATGCTCATGAGACCATTGTTCTCATGGGGCCACTATGCTCATGGGGCCACTATGCTCATGAGGCCACTATGCTCATGAGGCCACTGTGCTCATGAGGCAACTGTGCTCATGGGGCCACTGTGCTCATGGGCCACTATGCTCATGGGGCCACTGTGCTCATGAGGCCACTATGCTCATGAGGCCAATATGCTCATGGGGCCACTGTGCTTATGAGGCCACTATGCTCATGAGACCACTGTGCTCACGAGGCCACTGTGCTCATAGGCCACTGTGCTCATGAGGCCACTATGCTCATGGGGCCACTATGCTCATGAGGCCAAAATGCTCATGGGGCCACTGTGCTCATGGGGCCACTATGCTCATGAGGCCACTATGCTCATGAGGCCACTATGCTCATGGGGCCACTATGCTCATGAGGCCAATATGCTCATGGGGCCACTGTGCTCATGAGGCCGCTATGCTCATGGGGCCACTATGCTCATGGGGCCACTATGCTCATGGGGCCACTATGCTCATGGGGCCACTGTGCTCATGAGGCCGCTATGCTCATGGAGCCACTATGCTCATGGGGCCACTATGCTCATTAGCTGCTATGCTCATGAGGCCACTGTGCTCATGAGGCCACTGTGCTCATGAGGCGACTATGCTCATGAGGCCACTATCCTCATGGGGCCACTGTGCTCATGAGGCCACTATGCTCATGAGGCCACTATGCTCATGGGGCCACTGTGCTAATGAGGCCACTATGCTCATGAGGCCACTATGCTCATGAGGCCACTATGCTCATGGGGCCACTATGGTCATGGGGCCACTATGCTCGTGAGGCCACTATGGTCATGAGGCCACTATGCTCATGGGGCCACTGTGCTCATGGGGCCAATGTGCTCATGAGGCCACTATGCTCATGAGGCCACTATGCTCATGAGGTTACTGTGCTCATAAGGCGACTGTGCTCATGAGGCCAATATGCTCATGAGGCCAATATGCTATTGAGGCCACTATGCTCATGAGGCCACTGTGCTCATGAGGCCACTATGCTCATGAGGCCACTGTGCTCATGAGACCACTGTGCTCATGGGGCCACTGTGCTCATGAGGCCACTGTGCTCATGAGGCCACTGTGCTCATGAGGCCACTATGCTCATGAGGCCACTGCTCATGAGGCCACTGTGCTCATGAGGCCACTATGCTCATGAGGCCACTGTGCTCATGAGGCCACTGTGCTCATGAGGCCACTATGCTCATGAGGCCACTGTGCTCACGAGGCCACTATGCTCATGAGGCCGCTATGCTCATGAGGCCACTGTGCTCATGAGGCCACTGTGCTCACGAGGCCACTGTGCTCATAAGGCCACTATGCTCATGAGGCCGCTATGCTCATGAGGCCACTGTGCTCATGAGGCCACTGTGCTCATGAGGCCATTGTGCTCATGAGGCCACTATGCTCAAGAGGCCACTGTGCTCATGAGGCCACTATGCTAAAGAGGCCACTGTGCTCATGAGGCTACTATGCTCATGAGGCCGCTATGCTCATGAGGGCACTGTGCTCATGAGGCCACTGTGCTCATGAATCCGCTATGCTCATGAGGCCACTGTGCTCATGAGGCCACTGTGCTCATGAGGCCACTGTGCTCATGAGGCCACTGTGCTCATGAGGCCACTGTGCTCATGAGGCCACTGTGCTCATGAGGCCGCTATGCTCATGAGACCGCTATGCTCATGAGGCCACTGTGCTCATGAGGCCACTGTGCTCATGAGGCCACTGTGCTCATGAAGCCAATGTGCTCATGAGGCCACTGTGCTCATGAGGCCGCTATGCTCATGAGGCCACTGTGCTCATGGGGCCACTGTGCTCATGGGGCCACTATGGTCATGAGGTCACTATGCCTATGAGGCCACTATGCTCATGAAACCACTATGGTCATGAGGCCACTATGGTCATGAGGCCACTATGGTCATGAGGCCACTATGGTCATGAGGCCACTATGATCATGGGGCCACTGTGCTCGTGGGGCCACTATGCTCATGAGGCAACTATGCTCATGAGGCCACTATGGTCATGAGGACACTATGCTCATGATGCCACTATGCTCATGAGGCCACTATGGTCATGAGGCCACTATGGTCATGAGGCCACTGTGCTCATGGGGCCACTATGGTCATGAGGTCACTATGCCTATGAGGCCACTATGCTCATGAAACCACTATGGTCATGAGGCCACTATGATCGTGGGGCCACTGTGCTCGTGGGGCCACTATGCTCATGAGGCAACTATGCTCATGAGGCCACTATGCTCATGATGCCACTATGCTCATGAGGCCACTATGGTCTTGAGGCCACTATGCTCATGAGGCCACTATGGTCATGAGGCCACTATGATCGTGGGGCCACTGTGCTCATGGGGCCACTATGCTCATGAGGCCACTATGGTCATGAGGCCACTATGATCGTGGGGCCAGTGTGCTCATGGGGCCACTATGCTCATGAGGCCACTATGCTCATGGGGCCACTATGCTCATGGGGCCACTATGCTCATGGGGCCACTATGCTCATGAGGCCACTATGCTCATGAGGCCACTATGATCGTGGGGCCCCTGTGCTCGTGGGGCCCCTGTGCTCGTGGGGCCCCTGTGCTCGTGGGGTCCATGTGCTCATGAGGCCACTGTGCTCATGAGGCCACTGTGCTCATGAGGCCACTGTGCTCATGAGGCCACTGTGCTCATGAGGCCGCTATGCTCATGAGACTGCTATGCTCATGAGGCCACTGTGCTCATGAGGCCACTGTGCTCATGAGGCCACTGTGCTCATGAAGCCAATGTGCTCATGAGGCCACTGTGCTCATGAGGCCGCTATGCTCATGAGGCCACTGTGCTCATGGGGCCACTGTGCTCATGGGGCCACTATGGTCATGAGGTCACTATGCCTATGAGGCCACTATGCTCATGAAACCACTATGGTCATGAGGCCACTATGGTCATGAGGCCACTATGGTCATGAGGCCACTATGATCGTGGGGCCACTGTGCTCGTGGGGCCACTATGCTCATGAGGCAACTATGCTCATGAGGCCACTGTGCTCATGAGAACACTATGGTCATGAGGACACTATGCTCATGATGCCACTATGCTCATGAGGCCACTATGGTCATGAGGCCACTATGGTCATGAGGCCACTGTGCTCATGGGGCCACTATGGTCATGAGGTCACTATGCCTATGAGGCCACTATGCTCATGAAACCACTATGGTCATGAGGCCACTATGGTCATGAGGCCACTATGGTCATGAGGCCACTATGATCGTGGGGCCACTGTGCTCGTGGGGCCACTATGCTCATGAGGCAACTATGCTCATGAGGCCACTATGCTCATGATGCCACTATGCTCATGAGGCCACTATGGTCATGAGGCCACTATGCTCATGAGGCCACTATGCTCATGAGGCCACTATGGTCATGAGGCCACTATGATCGTGGGGCCACTGTGCTCATGGGGCCACTATGCTCATGAGGCCACTATGGTCATGAGGCCACTATGATCGTGGGGCCAGTGTGCTCATGGGGCCACTATGCTCATGAGGCCACTATGCTCATGGGGCCACTATGCTCATGAGGCCACTATGCTCATGAGGCCACTATGATCGTGGGGCCCCTGTGCTCGTGGGGCCCCTGTGTTCGTGGGGCCCCTGTGCTCGTGGGTCCCCTGTGCTCGTGGGGTCCATGTGCTCGTGGGGCCCATGTGCTCGTGGGTCCCCTGTGCTTGTGGGGTCCCTGTGCTCGTGGGGTCCCTGTGCTCGTGGGGTCCCCGTGCTCGTGGGGCCCATGTGCTCGTGGGTCCCATGTGGTCGTGGGGCCCATGTGATCGTGGGGTCCCCTGTGCTCGTGGGGCCCCTGTGCTCGTGGGGCCCCTGTGCTCGTGGGGTCCCTGTGCTCGTGGGTCCCATGTGCTCGTGGGTAGAGTTGACCCTGAGCAGCCGTGGAGTGCGGACGTGTCCCTCCGTGACTGCTGGGGTAGTTAGCTGTTTGGTCGCCAGGTGGCGGGGCGTCGCTGCCCCTCCCCCCCCCCCCCCCCGCCTCCAGTGTTGTTGCCTGGCCGGCTGAGTGCGGACGTGGCAGGTGTTGTGATTACCATGGGTGGTCCTCTTCCGTCGATTAAGCGCGTGAACTCCGTGGGCCTGGAGTTCTCTGGGCGTGCTGGATATCCGGAAGTAGCAGTAGTTCTGTGCGACTTGCTGCATGTCCCTGTGCTGGACGTCGACGGAATTGAGCTTGTGACTGCTCATCGTGTTGTCATCAAGCTGGTGACTTAGGAAGTGTACCGTGACTTCCTCAGTCGTTATGAGGGACGCTCGTTGTCGTTGCCGGGGGATGCCGGCTCAGTCTCCATATCAGACCGGAGTGGTGCGCTGACCTATGTCAGTGTGCATGGGGCGCCCCTGGAGTTTCCCGAGGATCTTCTGCGGCGTTACTTCCAGCGGTTTGGGCCGGTCGTCAGTGTGAGGGTCAACACGATATCCTCTGGGAGGTATGCCGGGAGGCGGACGAACATTCGCACGTTGGGGATGCGCCTGCGGTCGGATATTCCATCTTCGGTCCGGCTTCTGGGGTACTACATCCGGGTGTACTATGCCCGACAGCCTCGGACCTGTTTCCGGTGTGGCTTGATGGGGCATCAGGCTGCCGGGTGCGAGGCGGCTCCGGTTGCCCCTGTTAACCTCTTTAGGGAAGAAGATTTCCCTCCGCTTCCCCTGGACGAGGACTCCGGGGATGCGGAGACCGACGAGCTCGTTGATGCGGCTCCCCGGCGTCCCCTGACGTTCCCCCGGATGTCGCCGGCCTTCCTCAGGCTGTTGCGGTGCTACCGGTGGATCCTCCTGCTCCTTATGCTGCGCCCTCCTCACCGCCTGTTCACCTGTCTTCAGATGCTGCGCCTGGCCCTGCCTCATCGCCTCGGATCCCGGCTGTGCTGGGTGCTGAAGTGGCTGTGGGGTCCCGGTTGTGTGTGGTCCGGTTCCCCCTGCGGTTGAGGCTGCTGCAGTCATGAGACGGGCGTTGGTCCGCGCGGCTTGTGATGCCCGTGGTTCTGGGTCCGCCTCCGGCTCTGAGGATGTGCGCCCGGTGCCCAGCGGTCCAGGCGTTCGTCTAATGCATGGGCTGATGTGGAGGATTTCGACGCCGATGGGTTTTCGGGAGTAGAGGTGGTGGACGCTGACGTCCATGTACCTGCTGATGCCAAGGATTGTGTGTATGATTCACCTCCTGTGTCTTCTGTCGGCGGTTCCCCGCAGTGGGGGGTGGTTGCTCCTCCGGATGTTGGTGAGGGGGGTGCTGGTGCAGGCCGGGACCTGGTGTTGGTACTCAAAAGGATGTTCGGCGAGTGGAGCCCTGCAGGTGTCCCGTCCGGTGGTTGCTGCGAAGCCCTGTGGGGCGGCCGAGGTTACCAGTGCACTGCCCGTTGCCCGCGCCTGTAAGGGGAAGCCCGTCCCGTTCATCTTGGCCAACGGCGTGGCGTATGATTCGAAGACCACCCTATAAGTATTGACTTTCATACCCGAGTGTTGCCTATTCCGTGGTGCCCCTCGACTGTCTGGGTTCCAGGGGATCAGGTATTTGTTGAAGGTGTGCCGCTTTCGATGCCCGATCCGCGGACGACCCTTCGTCCCCCTATTTCGGACGAAATCCTGGTGATGTGGGAGGCGTATTGTACTCTTTTCCCGGCAGCGGAGTGGCCGGAAAAGTATGCGCAGTCCTGATAGTCCGTGTGCTTGCTGTATGTATCGAGTGTGTGTTGGACTTTGGTCTGTTATTGATGTTTATTGTGTGCCCTTCAGGCCGATGTCGTATTTGTTTTCTAACTGTCCCTTTTTCTTGTCATTTAGGCTATACCTTTTCATGTATTATGTTTCTATGTTTTGTTGTATTATGTGCCCTTCTGGCTATGCTGTTTGCTCTCTTACGTGAGGGGTTTTTGTGAGGAAATTTTGGTTTATTTTTTTTCGGTTTCTGGTTTGAAATGTTATTGTGCCATGTTCTTATTTTCTTATTTTATTTTTTCTTGTTCTCATCTGCTTTTCTGTGTATTGAGGTCTTGGTTTATGTGTTATTGTATTTGGGTATTGTATTTTGGGTTTTGGTCCCTCAGACCGGTGTTTTGTTTTGTTTGTTGTGTACCGATTTTTGTAATGTTTGATATGCGCCTGTGTTTTTGTTCTCAGGCTTTGTTTATCCTTTGTACTGTTTTTTGTACTGCAATGTCTTTATCCTTTGTAATGTATTTTACGTGACTTTTTGAGTTTTGTTATTTGTTATGCTGTCCTGTAGGCCCTTTTGGCTGTTGGGTTTTCCTTGTTTATCTGGTTTTGTAATGTGTTTCTCATTGTTTTTTTATTGTATTTAATTTGCATGTTTGCATGTAAAAATAAAAAAAAAAAAAGTGGTGGTGGTGGGTCTTTTTTTTTGTGTGGTGGTGGTGGTGGTGGGTGGCTTTTTTTTTGTGTGGTGGTGGTGGTGGTGGGTCTTTTTTTTTGTGTGGTGGTGGTGGTGGTGGGGCTTTGGTGTGTGGTGGTGGTGGTGGTGGTGGTGGTTTGGCTGTGTGGTGGTGGTGGTGGGTCTTTGGTGTGGTGGTGGTGGTGGTGGTGGGTCTTTTTTTTTGTGTGGTGGTGGTGGTGGTGGGGGTGGCTGTGTGGTGGTGGTGGTGGTGGTGGTGGTCTTTGGTGGTGTGGTGGTGGTGGTGGTGCGTGTGTGGTGGTGTGGTGGTGGTGGTGGTGGGTCTTTTTTTTTGTGTGGTGGTGGTGGTGGTGGTGGGTGGCTGTGTGGTGGTGGTGGTGGTGGTGGGTCTTTGTGTGGTGGTGGTGGTGGTGGGCATGTGTGGTGGTGGTGGTGGTGGTGGGGGTCTTTTTTTTTGTGTGGTGGTGGTGGTGGTGGTGGTGGTCTGTGTGGTGGTGGTGGTGGTGGTGGGTCTTTTTTTTTGTGTGGTGGTGGTGGTGGTGGTGGGTCTTTTTTTTTGTGTGGTGGTGGTGGTGGTGGTGGGTCTTTTTTTTTGTGTGGTGGTGGTGGTGGTGGTGGGTCTTTTTTTTTGTGTGGTGGTGGTGGTGGTGGTGGTCTTTTTTTTTGTGTGGTGGTGGTGGTGGTGGTGGGTCTTTTGTGTGTGGTGGTGGTGGTGGTGGTGGTGGTGGTGGTGGTGGTGGTGAGCTGTGTGGTGGTGGTGGTGGTGGGTCTTTTTTTTTGTGTGGTGGTGGTGGTGGTGGGTCTTTTTTTTTGTGTGGTGGTGGTGGTGGTGGTGGTGGGTCTTTTTGTGTGGTTGGTGTGGTGGTGGTGGTGGTGGTGGTGGTGGGTCTTTTTTTTTGTGTGGTGGTGGTGGTGGTGGTGGTGGTGGTGTCTTTTTTTTTGTGTGGTGGTGGTGGTGGTGGTGGTGGTGGGTCTTTTTTTTTGTGTGGTGGTGGTGGTGGTGGTGGTGGTGGGTCTTTTTTGTGGTGGTGGTGTGGTGGTGGTGGTGGTGGTGGGTGGTGGTGGTGGGTCTTTTTTTTTGTGTGGTGGTGGTGGTGGTGGTGGTGGGTCTTTTTTTTTGTGTGGTGGTGGTGGTGGTGGTGGTGGTGGGCTGTGGTGGTGGTGGTGGGTGTGTGGTGGTGGCTGTTGTGGTGGTGGTGGTGGGTCTTTTTTTTTGTGTGGTGGTGGTGGTGGTGGTGGTGGTGGTGGTGGTGGTGGTGGTGGTGGCTTTTTTTTTGTGTGGTGGTGGTGGTGGTGGTGGTGGTGGTGGTGGTGGTGGGCTGTGTGGTGGTGGTGGTGGTGGGGTGGCTTTTTTTTTGTGTGGTGGTGGTGGTGGTGGTGGTGGGTCTTTTTTTTTGTGTGGTGGTGGTGGTGGTGGTGGTGAGCTGTGGTGGTGGTGGTGGTGGTGGGGTTGGGGTGGTGGTGGGTGGTGGTGGTGGTGGGCTGTGTGGTGGTGGTGTGGTGGTGGTGGTGGGTCTTTTTTTTTGTGTGGTGGTGGTGGTGGTGGTGGGGGGTCTTTTTTTTTGTGTGGTGGTGGTGGTGGTGGTGGTGGTGGTT